>ML777689.1:261129-273774 GCA_009831015.1 Picea engelmannii | reverse complement strand
GAGCATATATAAGCTCAACTATTTCCTGTTGTTGGTAACTCTTCAGTACTTCAACTTACTTCAGTTATGTTCTGTATTTCTTCATACATTTTGAATATACTATTCTTTTCTCTCTGCATTTCTCTGACCTTCACAATTTATCACTAATTACATAGACTTCGGTGAGACAGCAGACATAGGAAACGTCACTCAACAAGCCTTCGGTTCCTACTTGCATAGTCTACGGTTCTTCCCTAAGCCTCTCAAGAAGTCTTGCTATCAATTGCCTGTGGCTCCCAATATGCCTTACCTCTTAAGACTCTGGTTTGTCGTTGGAGATTACACTGGATTTCAAACATTTCCAACCTTCAACTTCTCTATTGAGACAATGGGTTTGTTGTATACGAAAGCCATAATGATTAATAATGACGATCCAGTCAGAGGGGAAAAAATCTTTGTCAGTTCTGGCAGTGTGCTGTACATTTGCTTGATCAGAACCTCTGAAACTGGTGATCCCTTTATCAATGCTATCGAGTTGAGAACCCTCTCGAGTGGCATGTATCGACAGGCTAAGCCAGGAACATTGTTGAGTTTAGCTTCAAGATATGATGTTGGTGCAAATATGTCGGTCAGGTAAGCTTTTAGAAGTTGATATGTTTCAATACCGAATTCTATGCTTCATACATGTAGATTTCCAAAATACCAACTAGGACAACCAAGACATGCTTCCTATGTGACGCCCAATTTTTGTAGTCTGAATATCTTTACATGGTGAATTAAGCAGGTATCCACTGGACCAGTTCGACCGCCTGTGGAAGTCAGATGTGGATTTAATGGCGTCAATAAATCCAGATATTATACAGTATATACACTATGTAAATTCTGAAGAGCCCATTTCAACAAACAATACCCAAGACCTTCCTCCATCTGTTGTGATGCAAACAGCGTGGGTTATGGCCAGCAATGAGTCGCTAGAACTCTCTCTAAATGGAACAGGAGGGTCCAATTCATTACTGCTCTTATATTTTGCAGACATACAGCCGTTTAATATGAGCGAAAGGAGATCGTTTAACCTTTCCATAAATGATGGACAATATGCTGAACCCATTACTCTGGTGCCAAATTATTCTGCGTCAGAGCTACCACTCCAGTTAAACATGACACAATACCAATTGACACTCCAGACGACCTTTAACCCGAACTATGGTCCTATAATCAACGCTTTCGAGTATTACGTGATTGTCGATACGGAACCGGCAACAGATTTAGAAGACAGTAAGTACTCTTTATCTATAACACTCGTGATTATGTTGAAATTCATGAATTAGGCGTAACCAGGTAGTGTTTAACCTGCAGTTGAAGCTCTTGACGCAATCAAAACAAGCTTCGATATAAAAAGTTGGATTTCTGATCCTTGTTACGTTATCAACTGGGACAGAATCGGCTGTGATAAAAGCTCTTCCGTTAGAAGGATTTCGGAAATGTAAGCTCAATTTTCATTTTTACGTTTTACTATTTTTAGCTGAAATTGCAAGAACTTACTAAATAATATCGTTTCCAGCAATTTGTCGGGATTGAATCTCACAGGATCGGTGCCTCAGAGTATTCGACAATTGACTGCATTAGTTAACGTGTAAGTAGAATTCTCTGTGTATACCCGTAACCTATATTTTTATATCAAGAAAATATGCAGTTGATTTTGAATTTTCTTCGAAGTCCAAACATTTACTCTGATCAGAGACATGAAATCCCCTCATATTGACATTACCAGGTCACTTGAGAATAACCATCTGACGGGACCATTGCCAAATTTCTCCAATCTAACCATGTTGGAGAGACTGTAAGTACTTTGTTCTCAACTTAAACCTTACTCTTTGACAAAACCATGGTTGATCATCATTTTAATAAAGCTTCCATGTAATTCGTTTATTGTGTAGATATCTACAAAACAACAACTTGAATGGTAGCGTTCCAGACTGGCTCTCTTGACTCAAAAACCTGAAGGAATTGTGCGCCTCTCTCCCATCCCGTTATTGTAAAATCATACTTCAATTTTTTCTTTCCTTTCACTTTTATGGCCACAGATTTATATAGAGCAATAACTTCACAGGTTTATAGAAAACAATAGTTTCAGTGGTTTAATCCCTGCCCAACTTCTGTCCAACCCTTCACTGGAATTCAGGTAATCTAAATTTCTATTATTTTGAGGTTCAGAATTATCTTTTAATATGGCAGACAGAAATGCAACTGAATTGACTTGACCTTAGATCTCGTTCGTTTGATGGGTTGCAGATACTCTGGGAACCAGCACCTACACCAGCACCTACACGTCCCAAACAACGATAGACTGGGGCTTATCCTCGGAATAGCAATAAGTGGAAGTATAGTCATCGTTTTAGGGTTTATAGTGGGTTTTGTCTTGCATCGCAAGAAATCGAGGAGAAAACAGAGCAGCAGTGTGGAAAAGGAATCAAAACATGCCGTCGACAAACGTCGGGAAATATCTTGAATTTTACGATTTTTAATATGATACATGGTAGGAGTGCCCCCAACAAATGATGCAATATAAGACTGTCCTAATTTAACTTCTGGATAATGTGCAGACAACTCAATGATTATACTGCCAAATAGTACAAAGTCCCGCGCCTTTACTCTAGAAGAGATAACTACAGCCACACAAAACTTCAGTCAGAAGATTGGGCAAGGGGGTTTTGGATCGGTCTTCTTTGGTAAATTGCAATCAGGCAAAGATGTAGCCGTAAAGGTGCTCTCCCTGTTTGGAGGACAAGGAGTTCAGGAATTCCTGAATGAGGTAATTAGCATCTAACATGGTTCAATTTTTGTATCCAATTTAATAATGTCTAATCATGTTGACAGTTGTTAGGCCGCTCTCATAAGTCTAAAATACAAATTATGTGTCACTAATAAAATTCATTTCGTGGCTTCACTTTATGAACAGGTTGATCTTCTTTCTAGAGTCCACCATAAGAACTTGATGTCATTACTCGGATACTGTAATGAATCAAGTGAACTTATGCTGGTCTATGAGCACATGTCCGGAGGCTCCTTAAGGGATCACCTTTATGGTAAATATGTTGCTGAGAGACATGTTCGATTAAGTTGGTGTATGTTAGATATTAACTAGTCAAAGCATAGAAAACTTAATTTGCTAATTGGTGGTGCATATTAGATATTTTAATAATAATATTAGATATTAAATAGTCAAAAGAAGAGAAAACTTATTTTTATTTTTATTTTTCCTTTCAGGTCCTACTGCAGACTTTTCTCAACTAAATTGGAAAACCAGGCTCAAAATAGCCTCAGATGCAGCACAGGGTAACTCTATATCTTTTGTGATAGAGCTAGTTCACATGATCTATTCATTACCATGTTTCTAATCTCATCCACCTGCAATTTGTGTTTGAAGGACTGGAATACCTCCATGTAGGTTGCACCCCAAAGATAATTCACAGGGATATCAAGACGGCCAACATCCTTATAGACAAGAATTTCAATGGAAAACTGGCAGATTTTGGCCTTTCAAGATTGACGATTGAGGGGGAGGCTTCTCATGTTACCACTACAGTGAAAGGAACCTTAGGATACCTGGATCCAGAGTATATGACACACATAACTCTCTGAAATATTCTTGATACTGAAGCAGTTAGATTAATTGTTAATAGCAGAGGTAACTTCATTTTTGTTTGAGCTGCTATGCTAACTTTTTTACTGGATGCTTTCACAGGTATTTTAGCACTCAAATGTTGACGGAGAAGAGCGATGTGTATAGTTTTGGAGTAGTTTTGCTGGAGATTATTTGCGGTAGACAGCCCGTAAATGCAAAACTATCTGAAGAGAAACTGAACCTTATTCGATGGGTAAGCAATCTGATTATCAAATACCCGTTATTTAACATTAGCATCGGATCATGATTGTGGTATATCTTCTTCTACAGAATAACAATAATAATAATTCCTGTTTTAATTTTAGGTGACACCATATGTGGAGATGGATGAAAATCCTGGCAAATTCGCTGAAATCATAGACAAGAGGTTGGGTAGAGATTATGACATCAAATCCATCAGTGAGGTTGCGAAATTAGCGATTCAATGTGTTCAGGCGGAACCATCCTCTAGACCGCACGTCACTGAGGTAGTGGCAAAGCTCAAAGAGGCTCTCAAACTTGACATCGAATATAGTGATTTTGGTGCCAACCCGTCCTGTTTATCCATAGACTCCAGTGAACCCAAAGAAATTGACTCCGTTGAAGGCAGCAGCTCGAAGGTACCTACATTAGAAGGACGATAAGTTCAGGCGTCATGGGTATCGATCGTCTGGACTACTAAACAAGTCACCTCGAGTCAACTCGAGCGAAGCTGAAACCTGTTGACAACAAGCTTTAGTTAGTTGCTTTGAAACCTGATATCTCTCAATATTTCAATTGTTTTAAATTTAGCATTCAATGAACGCATTTAGCATTGGAACGCGGTTACTTGATATCTGTAATAAATGTTGTTAGTATTTATGGTATAATTCCTTTATCATGTTGTGCTTTACCACACATTTGCTTCTTTACCAAACTATGAGTTGGTTTAGATCTTGTCAATCACTATCCCTTGGTTTAGATCTTGTCAATCACTATCCCTTATAAAAGGGAACAATAAAAATAAAAAAATGAATAAAAAAATGAATGGAACAATACAAAAATGAATAAGAATAAATAAGTTTAACAAGTGTTACATGGCAATGTAGTCTTTGTTTTGGGAATAAATGTATAGGGATGGGAAAAAAGTAGTGGGAGCAGATGTGGCAAGCAGCCTGAAGCACACGTGATATCCATGCATGCAAGAAATGACATGTGTTCTCTAGAGTTCCATTTATTTTTTGAAACTATATAATTCATCTTGCTATGTTTGAAATTTCCGTTCTTTCAGTAGTGTGAGTTGCTGAGATTTTGGTTCCCACTTTGCATGTTTTATCTCTTCAATGTTTTATCTGTTCAATGTATATTTTGAACTGGTTGGAGTTAAGTAAAATTTTCATAGACCTGTTTCTATATGTGCCAGGACAAGAAAAGTTATATGCATAGCAACAGAAAAAAATGTGCATGAGAAAAAGATAATTCAAATTAAATAAACACAATTTGTTGACATTTGAAGATAAAAATTTAGGAGCACATAAATATAAAATGAGATAAAAAATAGTTTTATTTGGAATATATCCAAAAATAATAGTTTGTTACATATTCCTAGAAATTTAAATGTGTTTGTCATATAGATTGAGATTGGGGCTCTTGCGGACCATAATAGAAATATGTACAAGAAATAGGACTTTGGAAAGAAGAAGTTGGCGACAGTAGAGTGTAATACCTGAAAAGAAGAAATTGGAAGGTATCAGTCTTTGGCTAGAGATTTCTATTCAGAAAAGGTGGAATAACTAGATTGATAAACAAAGTAGGATGTGATCAGTATAGACTTACAACGTTGGTACATATCAGTCTTTTTGCTATTTTCTTGTTGATGCCTTTTTTTGTTGCCTTTCGTTGATGACCCGCTTCAACTTCGTTTCGATGAATTCTTCAATGTAGCTTCTCAAGGGGGCGACGTTGATCTCATTCCGTATTTTTATGTTGAAAAGTTCATTTTCTAATTTCCTTAGATCAATAGAAAGATTACGCAGAACCTGATCAATGTCTTCATTCTCTACCGAATAGTCGACTAGCCAGTTGTCCACGTCATCTTCACCATATTCAAGGATGCTGTAAAAATTTTCTAAAGACAACGCCTTAAAAATATCAACTTGTTTATCGAAGGCTTGCTTAGTTAAGGTCAACGAGTTGACGATTAACTTGAGGTCTTGGAACTTGTTGGTCCTTCCAGCTAAGTCTATTTTGGTCAGCTTTGTGAATAATGTTTCTTTCTTTGATATGGCTTTCTCACATGATTGGACAATGAGATGCAGTTTCTTCAACTTCTCTTTCCATCATGCTTCTAATTAAGTGATCTGGCTTTTGGAGGGGAGATTATGTTGTCTTCTTGTCGTGTCTATCATGTTGTTGACATGGAAGGCAAAAGGGATGATCCTGTCCAAATAGAAACTTTCTTCATTTTTAAAATTCATCTGCAAATGTTTGAGCAAATTGTGTGCCCTCGTTCCAAGGGAAGACATAGTTTGTGATGTTTCTCAGGCCTCAGTAATCAGTTCCATTACTTTCTTGACATTATTATCCACATATCCTCTACACGATGCGAGGAGGTTGGAGGATCCTTTTAACTTGGTTGTAGGGGTGGCAGGCATGGCTATTGTCAAAGGACTGGCAAGCAATGGCATAGGAATCAAAGCTTCCTCCAATTCCTTGATCTGGTCCTTTAGTCTGGCATTCTCAGCCTCAATGACTCCAATGGAATCATCAAGAGCATCCCTGGTTTCTCTGTGAAGTCTAGAGATTTGGGACGACCACATGTTCGCAAGGTCAACCTCTGAACGAGATTTTCCTTTCTTGTTTTTTACATCTCTCGTTGTCAAAAACAATGCTCTGGAATACGAAGGATTCATCTTCATCAAAAAATTTAGTATCAACTATGTCCATTAGGCGACTATGTTGGATCACGTCTCCCATCTGATCAAGGTTGCAGAATATGTTATCCAGATCAGTATCAAGTTCCATGTTCTCACTCTCAATTTCGGGCTCTTCCGCCTGCCCTACAATTTTTTTTCTCTTTTTTTGCACGAGAAGCTTGTGAGAACTATCAATTTTAGGATGAGGAGGGTTGTTATCTCCTCCTATGTTTGAATAAATTTGGTAGGTCATTGGAGCGATGCTCCGGGATGTCATGCTTTTGGGAGTGTTTTGTGGCGATTGAACACTCTGCTCACCGGGGCATTTAACCTGTTGTTTGTACAATTCAGTGGTCATTTTCAATGTGTCTAGGTCATTGGCATCAGAAGCAAGAGTGTTGTCGCAAGTGTCTCTATTTTCACCCAGGTGTTTCTATAAAAAAGAATTGTCGAGGCCAACTATAGGTAAATGTTCTAAAAAAATTTATTAGGGTCGAACCCTCTTAGCTTTTCAACATATCGCATGTTCATGTTATTGAAATGTGTTGCGAATTTGTCAATTTTGTTGAATTTCCTTAACACGAAGTCACCGACTTTCCAAGACAGAGGAATGAAATTTTTTTTTCTCTTCTCATGGAATAGATGCAACCAGTTGTTGTATTGCCTTACTATTTCTATAACAAACATTTTGTCCGTAATATGACATGGAAGGAGAGAAGGTTTTTCCTTGGAACCAAAAATTCTTATCACACTGTAATCATCCATTGTTTTAAGCACCCCCTTCTTGTCCAAAAACTTGGTTTCCTGGTCAGATGTGCGGGGGGAATCTTCTCCTAATAACATAACTTTTAAAACAGAGACAAAGTCATTAAAAACCTCATAAAAACAGTGCGAGGCCTTGTGCTTCCACAAGGCCTGGTACCAGAAGGTTATTGGATCGAATTCCCAGTTTACCCTCTTGGATAGGGACAGTTTTGGAAACTGGTAGCAATGAGCTATTGCAAAAACCAAGTATGATGACATATAAAATTTCTTGTCCTTTTTAAAGCTTGAAAATTGGGAACAGATTTCATGGGAAATTAGTTGAAGCTCCCCCAATAAAAAATGGCTTGTTCCTTGACATTGAAATACAAAATATAAAGAACCATGCGGGAAATAGTAGTTGTGGATTCCTATCCCGTTATTCTTGTAAATAGCCAGGCAATTTCCCGAAATGGATTTTTAAATGAACTAACCTGCAAGTCTATGATATCTTCAGGAACTGCCATCGGGTCTTCCAGAAACTCGGGAAAGAGATCCAACCCGTTATTATGCTTTCTTAGGAACTATCTGGAGTCTTCTTCTTTGAACGTCAATGTTGGCTCCAACAATCATAACATCTAGCAGAAGACCCGAGGTGACAAAGAAACATAGGAGTGGTTTCGCAGTCGAATAATTCTTTGGTCTGAAATATATTTATCCGTGCACCAAGAGACCAGCTCCTTACAGTAAAAAACTTCAGGGACACAGCCTGCATGAGAAATCCCAGATGTCAAAATTATTTTGTTCTGGGCAGAAGGGGATGAGTAGTAAGAATATTCCCTAGACCACTAGAAGTTCTGGTCCTCACACTCGAAGATGTTCACTGTATCTCCACAGAACTGATGTCGAGCTAGTGCCATTAGTTTATGAGAACGACCATTTTCTCTAGACGATGCTTGAAATGAACAAATGGAGGGGATAATATAACCCCCCAAAAATGTTGGTTCAATGCGTGTGAATGGGAAATCTCCTAGAGCTCTTTGCTCATTAATGAAAATCTCTATGGGTGTTGGATGATGAGCTGTTAGAAGTAAAGCTTAATTATTGCATACTTAGAAGTGCGAAGGTGGTGGGTACAGCGAAGATAAATTAAGGATTGGAGGTTTCGTGAACGAGCCAAGCTGACGACATGTGAATGAAATTTCATGATATTTGAAATTAACACTCAGAAGGGATAATAAAATCCTCCCTAAATCTTGGTTTAATGTGTATTAATGGAAGATCTTCTCGAGCCTTTCGATCATCAATGACAATTTATACGGTCCCTGCATGATGAGTTGTTAGCATTAAAGCTTACTAATTGCATATTTAGAAACAAGACCATATATATATATATATATATATATATATATATATATATATATAAAAAAAAAATTTATTATAAACAAGTGTGAAGGTGACGGAGATGGGGAAGAGAAAGCAAGGAATGGCCAAGTATGAAAGTGGTCGAACGAGCTTCAAAATAGGTTTACAGGAGATAATCAGGAGAGGTGAGGGTCCAACGGTCAAATTTTATGACTTGGAATTTTTTACTGCAAAACACGTAAAACGGAAGAGGGCATGATGGTGCAGAATTCCAGGAAAGTGGCTAAGTATGGAATAGGGAAACGGTCGGTCGAGCTCGTTTTCGAAATTAGGGATTGAAGATTTCGTGAACGGGTCAACCCGAGGTCCCATAATGACATTCCATGGTGTTTGAAATTAACAATTGGAAAAGATAATATAACCTTCCATAAATCTTGGTTTAATGCGTATTAATGGGAGATCTCTGCAAATCTTGGTTTAACATTAAAGCTTGAAGGTTATATGCTTGATAATATAACCTTATGGAAATCTTGGTTTAATCCGTATTAATGGGAGATCTCCGCAAATCTTGGTTTAGCATCAAAAAATCATTTTTATTATAAATAAGACTATATATATAATTATGAAAAGTGGTCGGAGGGGCTTGAAAGTAGGGTTGCAAGGGATACGGAGGAGAGGTGAGCATCCGATGGTCAAATTATATATATATGTGTGTGTGTGTGTGTGTGTGTGTGAGTGTGTTTTTATAAAAAAAAAAAAATATTATAAACAATTGCAAACAAGGAATGGTCAAGTATGAAAAGCGGTCGGATAGTTTCAAAATAGGGTTGTAGGGGATTATTAGTAGAGGTGAGGGATGACAGTTAAATTGTATGTCTCGGAAATTTTAACTGTAAAATGCTTAAAAGGGAAGAGTGCAAGAAAGGAATGGCCAAGTATGAAAAGCGGTCGGACAGGTTTTAAAATAGGGTTACAGGGGATTCTTAGTAGAGGTGAAGGCCGACATTTGAATTGTATGTATAGAAATTTTTTACTGCAAAATGCGTAAAAGGAAAGAGTGCATGATGGGGCGGTCCAACGGTTGGTTTGTATATTTGCATAATTGCAGGTGCTCTTTGCATGTTGCGGAACAATGGAAGGATGATCTTTAGTCCGCCTATCCAGGAACCCGCAGTCGAAAAAGTGGCTAAGTATGGAATAGGTAAACTGTCAGTTGGAATCGGTTGGAAAGAAGTATGAAGGTGGTGGGCACAGGAAACAACGATTAGGAATTTGATATTTCGTGAACCCGCCAACCCAACGATCCGCGAAAGAGATTCAGACAAATGGAAAAGTATGGAAAGCAGATCGACGGGCTTAAAAAATGGGCTGACAATAGTTCCATAGGAGACGTGAGGACCCAACGGTCAAATTGTAGCTCTCGAAACTTCTGAGTGAAAACTGTGTAACCAGGAAGAGGGTATGATGTAAGAGTCCGGTTGTAAATGTGTATATCGTGAAGTCTGGGTGCTCTTTGGAGGTCACAGAACAATGGAAGTGCAATCTAGAGCCCGCCTGCCCGCGAATCCACGATCGGAAATTTGGTTAGGTATGGAATGGGGAAGCGGTTGATCAGAGTTGCAATATAAAAGCACGAGTGCAAATGTGAAGCCATGAGTCCCCCAACCCGTGAAACTACACATTCTCGGTAAAATGACTAAGTAACAAAGGGAGAAAGTAGAGGGAAAAGAGAAATAGGAATTTGGTTAAGTATAGAAAAGGGAAAAGAAGGGCTAATATATTCAAATCTGTAATAGATATCCCATTTCCTAGCAAGATATTTTATGCATCTTTCTGGAGAAGTTGTAAACTTATTGCATATACTTGGAAAAAAGTGTGAAGATAGCAGGTACAGGAAAAAGTGACTAGGAATTGGAAATTGTCTGAACCCGCCAACCCGACGATCCATGAAAGAGATTTCAAGAAATGGCCAAGTATGGAAAGCGTTCGAACGAGCTTCAAAATAGGGTGACAAGGGTTCCCGAGGAGACATGAGGCCCTGATGGTCAAATTGTATGTATTAGAACTTTTGAGTGCAAAATGTGTAACACAGAAGAGGGGATGATTTGGGAGTTCAGAAGTGAATTTGTACATCGTGGAAGTCAGGGTACTGTTTGTAGGTCAAGGAACACTGAAAGTGCAGTTCGCCTGTCCAGGAACCCGCAAGCGAAAAATTCGTTGAGTATGCAATAGGGAAACAATATTCAAATTATACCTAGTATATTGATATTTGTAATAGATATCCCATTATGTGGTAGGATATTTTCTGCATGTTTTTGGACAAATGGTCTACGAACAATTACTATGACTGTCTCCTGGAAGCATGGTGAGCTATTAAAATTAAATCTCAGTTATTGCATAGTTGGAAAGAAGTGTGGAGGTGGCAGGCACAGGAAACAACGACTGGGAATTGGAGGCGCGAAAGATATTCCAAGAAATGGTCAAGTATGTAAAGCGGATGAACGAGGTTGAAAATGTGGTGACAATAGTTTCCCAGGAGACGCGAGGAACTGAAGGTCAAATTGGAGGTCTCAGAAATTTTGAGTGCAAACTGTGTATCAAGGAAGAGGGTATGATGTGGGAGTCTAGCAGTGAATTTGCATATCTCAAAAGTTGGGGTGTTGTTTGTAGGTCACAGAACAATGGAAGTGCAATGTAGAGCCCGCCTGCCCGGAAATCCGCGATATGAAAAGTTGCTAGGTATGGAATGGGAAGCGGTCGGTCGGAGTCGGGATATAAAAGAATGAGTGCAAATGTGAACCCGTGAGCTCACCAACCCACACAGCTAGACATTTTCGAAAAAATGACTAAATAACCAGAAAGAGAAAGTAAAGGGGAAAAACAAACTGAAATTTGGTTAAGTATAGAAGAGGGAAAGGAAGGGCTAATATATTAAAATCTGTAATAGACATTCCATTTCCTAGCAAGATCTTTTCTGTATGTTTCTAGAGATGTCAGCACTCAAGTTAAGTTATTGCATACTTGAAAGAAGTGCGAAGGAGGCGGGCACATGAAACAATGATTAGGATTTGGATATTTCGTGAACCCGCCAACCCGACAATCCGCGAAAGAGATTCGAACAAATGGTGAAGTATGGAAAGAGGATGGACGAGCTTCAACATGGGGTGACACTAGTTCCACAGGAGACGTGAGGACCAAATGGTCAAATTGTATCTCTCGAAACTTTTGAGTGCAAACTATGTAACGGGGAAGAGGGTATGATGTGAGAGTCTAGTTGTAAATTTTTATATCGTGGAAGTCTGGGTTGTTATTGGATAAATCCATAAGTGCGGACACAAACTGATCTCCCTAGCTCCACCTAGATCTAGAACAAAGCAAGACAGAACATGACTCTTTCCCTAGATTCTAACCATTGAATTAAACAGGAGGCAAGAACAAAGGACATACCTTATTATCGCTTCCTTTGGTCTTTGTTGCTCCCGCTTCGCTCCAGTGCTCTCGTGCAGTCAATACCAAGACAACACAAACCAACCAAAGTGAAGAAAGCACAATCTATTCAACAGTCAATCTATGTATATGATCAAGGAGTTATACAATAAAGTGGAAATAGCTTTATCGGAAAGGGACATGCTATTGTATCATATTAATGGAAAGTAAAGACTACAACCTGAGTCTTGATGTTGCAAACTTCCTTTCGATGGCCCTTGGCTCCGACACACACACTTGCTCACTTGCATGAAGAAAGATCAACTCCTTTGGATAAACTTGTTGGAGTCTCCAAGCTGTTGTAGCTTCAGTCCTTCACACAATTCTTTCACCAATTCTCCAATGAATCTTGCTTAACCTTTTCCATGAGAACTCCCTCAATATATAGGAGAGAATGAATTAGTTACTTGGATAAGAATGATCCCAAAATATTAGGGAATCTAGTACTAGGATAACCATTCGAATGCCATCTCATCCTTCTAGAAGATTCCCTTCTAGAAGCATCGAGAATTCATC
>ML777689.1:249324-259776 GCA_009831015.1 Picea engelmannii | reverse complement strand
TATGATGTGAATTGGACTGGACACAGGAAAGGCCGACACAAAGAGAAAGGATAACTGCAAATGGCCGACTCAATATAGGTTTCAGATGGACTTCTCTTGAACATATGAACGACACAACCAATGATTTGGCAGCATTGACTCAAAGACGACACAGGGAATGACCTTGTAATCAATCAAATGAGAGACAAATGGATTTCCCAAACCGACTTCAAATGATGAATAGGGGGTGTCATGTTCAAGAGAGACACTTACTGCCAATTAATACGAGGATGAAAACATATCCCTTTCCCAAATTTTCCCCCACCATTTCTGGCGAGTACCTCTTTATTTTTACACAAGCTTGAGGAGGATAACATATGCTTGTTGATATAAGCTCATCCTTCGGATGAGTCCCTCGGAGTATGTTTAACGAACCCTAAGAAGGAGTGGTTCGGTCCCATCATGGGTCTGACAATGTTTGTTTAACGAGTCCAGAGCTAGAAAACTCGAAGGTTTTTCAAGATTATAGAATTTGGAAAAATACTTAAAAGAGAACTCTCTTAGTTCCTTTTTCGTAAAATAGTCTGGACGAGACCAAAAAAGAGATAAATTATCGCTCACTAGATGCTTACTTCAAATACTTTATCGAGCATGAAAATAGCAAGGTCACTCAGCGATCTTTTATTGTTTAGAGAGTCTGAAAAAAGCTTAAAGAGGACTCCAGGGGGTTCCTTTTTCGTATAACCTTGTTGAGCCTGAAAAAGTGATAAAAGTATGCTCAGTTACATTCTCATTGATTTACGAGCATGAGAAAGAAAAAAGACTAAGCTCGGTAACTTATTCTCATGTATTTACGAGCATGAGAAAGAACAAAGACTAAGCGCAAGCTTTAAAACAAAACAAAACTATGCTTGGGATAGATTTTATTTTTACACAAGCTTAAAAACCAAACAAAACTATGCTTGGACCTGGTTTCATTTTTACACAAGCTTGAACCAGAGGAAACTATGCTTGAGGTAAGTGGTTTCATTTTTACATAAGCTTGAACCATAGAAAACTATGCTTGTAACTTCCCAATGCATGGTTGGTACTTAGCCCCTAGCTTAAGAAACTAGCGGCTCTACTTCAGCATGTAGTCCAGAGGTTGAGGCAAATGCCCCCCAAGCTTCGTTTCATCCAACTGCAAAGGAGAATGAAATGAAAACTTCAAATACTAGATGAAGGACTTGACTCAAATAGAGAGGGGGAAAACTATTTAATTTTTTAACGAGCTTGACATAGAAACAAGAACTATGCTCATAACCTCTATTTCATTTTTTAACGAGGTTGCCGCAGAGACGCAAAAAACTATCCTTAGAATGGTTTTATTTTTTAACGAGCTTGAAATCAAAAAACCATGCTCAAATACCTTTGTTTCATTTTTTAATGAGGTTGCCGCAGAGACGCAAAAACTATCCTCATACCTCTCTTCTTGATCATGGATTTCAAGAGGACAATGCTCTGGAATGAGACCATGTCAAGGGACAAAACTCGGTCATGGATTCAAAGAGGTCTTCATTGGAAGGAAGAAATGCACTCTGGAAGGACACCATGTTGAGGGTCACGACAGGAGTTAAGAGATCAGGCTCTAACAACCCTATCTAAGAGATTACCATGTCAACTACTGGATCCAAGTCATCAGAAGTTGAAGCCATGGGTGACAATGCCACATAATTGACCTGTGGCAGGCGTGATACTGTCTGCATACAAGAACCATTCAGGGAGGCAATCCAGGCGGGGTCAATGAATGAAAGTTGATCAATAGTCAAAACTCATCCATCGTGAGGGAAAGATATCAGTCGAAAAAGAGTAGACACAATAGCTTTCATGGCATAGACATAATCTCTCCCAAAGAGTAAAGCAAAATCCAAGGAGACTTGGACGACCATGACATCAATAAAGACAGTTTTCCCTCCCAAAGTTACAGGAAACTGAGGAAGGGTCCCTAAAGATTGACTGGTTCTTCTGTTAAAAGATAACAAATTCTGTGTAACCAATGCAAGCGGAGGACAACCCAAAGCTTGCCAAGCAAAAGAGGACAAAATACTAACGGACGCACCTTCATCTATCAGCATCTGAGGAACGTTCCTACCACGAACCTGTGTTGTAATCTGGAAAGGAATGTGAGAGAGAAGACGAGCTTCAATTAGCACACCCCAATCAAAACATATGGCCTCATTACTTGGAGGGGGTTCCACGGGAGAAGGAGGAATACCCCCTGACATGGCAGAGTCTGTATCAACGAGAAAAACATGGGAAGTATCGGGTTTACTCTCTACCGAGAGAGTAGGATCGACTGATGATGAGATTAGATCGACCACTTGGGTTTCATTCTCCAAGAGGAGAATGGGGTCGACAGGTGCAAACGGATCAACCACTTGGGTGACACTCTCTAACGAGAGAGTGGGATTGACTGAGGATGGGATCAAATCGACCTCTTTAGTTTCACTCTCTGAGGGGAGAGTGAGATTGACCGAGGATGGTATCGAATCAAACACTATTGACGTGACTAGATTGACGACATGATCAACCGGATTGACCAGTGAAGGGACCGGAGTTATCATTCCATCAACTATTAGAGGGTTGAGAGAAAGCTTACGATAAGCAGCTAGAAGTTGAGGCTGTGAAACAGACATGTCCTCCAGTAATTTTGAGGCTTCTTCCATACGAGGGCAAAGATGATTTAGATGACTCCCTTTGCATAACATACATGGGAACTTGACTCTACTTTTCTTCTTCCCAACCGTATCATGACTAGTTGACAGGAGGTCATTAGTATGTTGTTCAGAGGCTGATGACATGGGTTGGTCAGGTTGTGTAGACCATGCTTCTATAACCTTGGATAGACCAGGGCATTCTTTAAGAATATGGCTGCCCTTACAAATCCTGCAAGGGTAATTGGGCTTACAGGTTGTTTGGGTGATCTTGACATCATCAACACTCCCAGCACGAGTAACAGTAACTGGTTGTTTTCCAACATGTTTGACAGTGGTTGGAAGTTTGGATCCTTTCTTATTTTTCTTCTTCTTATTCTTCCTTTTCTTCTTCTTCGTAGTCACCGAGTTACTAGCTTCAGAACTTTCACCCGACGAAGAAGATGAACTGGAAGGCGACATTGCAAGTGAAGAAGGTGAAGAATGTAAAGGATCAACATGAGGTTGATGTTCTTGGGGGGAAGTGCTTACGACCGAAGCACGTACTGCATTCAGGATTACCTGAGTGGAAAACAACCATACCGGTAATCCAATAGTGAGACCTGGAAGGTTCAAAGTAGCGATGTGAGGAGGACCAATGTTTCCATAAGAAGGAAAAACAAAAGGTTCCCCTGGAGCAGAGGTTCCTTCATTAGTCATTGCAAGAACTGATGCCATTAAATAAATCCAACCTAGAGTCTGCTAGGGAAAACAAACAACACACGCTAAAAATCTAGGAAGCAAGCAAACAAACAAAACCTTCTCACAATGAGCACACTAGTTGGTGATGAAATCCAACGTCGTGGGAACAATGAAAGAAGGGGCTGAGATAGAGTGGGTGGAAAAGTTACGTTGATGATCTGCTTAATGGACTTACACCCTGGTGCAAGCTCCCACAAATAATCGTGGGTATACCCTCCAAGGAGCCCGAGTGAGTTTGGCCAATGTTGATTCTAGGTACCGTGAAGACTTGCCCCTCCACAGTCACCTCAGATAAAGAACCTAGAAATATAGGCCACTAAGGTTACCACCAACAACAATAAATCCTGGGGGAACAGTCGACAGTCCGATCCACATGCAAGGGCAGAGTATCTAGCCCGAAATCAACTCAAAAGGCTTCCACTCATCATTGTGGGTATACCTCCGAGTGATCCCCATAATACGTGCAATCTCTACACCAAGAACAACAAAGCAGGGTGAGTAACTTTGTTAGTCTCAATGTGACCTCGTGATTGACCCTTGTGTTAGAAGGGCTTCCCAGGACAAAATGTAATAAGTGGATTTAACTACTCCCTAACTCAAGATGTTATGTTTGTTTGCAACTTTGGAAAGTTATCTTTCACACCTATTCCAAAGCCCTACAACTAATCTAATGTAGGTTTGCTACCAAAAAAGATAAAAATGTCTAATCAATTTTTATAATCACTTTATTTTATGGCTGTTGTTACTCAAAAGGAAAATGGCGTGGACAATATGGTGTTTTGACCGACTCGAAAATTATGCAAAGATATGAAGATGCAATCTTTTCATTTCGATGAAAGCTATGCTACAAGAAGGAGAAAACATTTATCATTCCCAGATGCACAATGTCCCTCATCAATATCAAGATTCTCAAGAAATGAGAGAAAGGTACTGAACACCAATGCACGATTCATGCCCCCCCCCACCGGCCATGAGGGGGAAATTTTTTCATAATTTAAGATCAAAAAATGCCAAGAATCATGCAATTTCTCTACTTCAAATGCAAGGATGCCCCCAATCTAATATAAAGCAAGAAATTAAATCTTTTTGTTTCAAAAATTTCACTAAAAGCAATAATGAACTTTGTTAAAACAAAGAAACCCAAACTAGTCTTTTCAATTGCATAAGAAAAATGATCTTTCAAACAATAAGCAAATGATAAAGACCAAGAAAACTCAACTTTCAACCAATCACTAGTTCTTAACTAATCAAACACACTTAGATTCTAAAGTCAGAGAGAATGGTTTTGCCAAGAAAATTCAAGAAACGAAAGTCAAGACACAAATGACAAGAAAATCCTTGAAATCCTAAGACTGTTCATGCACGCAAACGAAGACAAGAAAGATATCAATCAATGGTCCAAGAAACTCTTATGAGGCAATCAAACTGATCTGGGCAGTTGAAAATACCAAAACTCAAATCCAATTTTTTGAAAAATTGAGTTCGCAGGCAGGCAATATTACACAGTGCGAGAATCATTGAGTCTCGCAGGTGACCCTTGAGTAGGGTGTGAGAACCTCGCACTGAAACCTAAAGGTAGAATGCGAACCCTACCAATTCTCGCAGGCTGCAATGAAGTGTAGTGCAAGAATGTCTGAACATAAGAAAAAATTTGGAAAATGAAGCAAAATTTAAAAAGGCCTCTGGACCCAGAGGGTCTATCAGGATATCCTGAAGACTCAGAGATTGATAAGACAGGAGAAACGTGAAACCAGAGAAAATGGCCACAGAAAAACACCAAAAACCACAAAGAAAATGGGATGATCCCCAGTGGAGTTACCAATTTTGTTATTGGATAAATTCATAAGTGCGAACACAAACCGATCTCCCTAGATCCACCTGGATCTAGAACAAAGCAAAACAGAACATGACTCTTTCCCTAGATTCTAACCATTGAATTAAATAGGAGGCAAGAACAAAGGACATACCTTATTATCGCTTCCTTTGGTCTTTGTTTCTCCCACTTCGCTCCAGTGCTCTCGTGCAGTCAAGACCAAGACAACACAAACCAACCAAAGTGAAGAAAGCACAATCTATTCAACAATCAATCTATGTATATGATCAAGGAGTTATACAATAAAGTGGAAATAGCTTTATGGGAAAGGGACATGCTACTGTATCATATTAATGGAAAGTAAAGACTACAACCTGAGCCTTGATGTTGCAAACTTCCTTTCAATGGCCCTTGGCTCCGACACACACACTTGCTCACTTGCATGAAGAAAGATCAACTACTTTGGATAAACTTGCTAGAGTCTTCAAGTTGTTGTAGCTTCAGTCCTTCACACAATTCTTTCACCAATTCTCCAATGAATCTTGCTTAACCTTTTCCATAAGAATTCCATCAATATATAGGAGAGAATGAATTAGTTACTTGGATAAGAATGATCCCAAAATATCAGGGAATCCAGTACTAGGATAACCATTCAAATGCCATCTCATCCTTCTAGAAGATTCCCTTCTAGAAGCACCGAGAATTCATCTTTTTCCTTTCTTTAGAAAGAGTTCACACCCTAGTAGTTCAACACAATGTGAACTTCTCGCACCCTGGCTTAAGACAGCCTACGAGAATCATGCATTCTCGCAAGCAAATATACTAGCAGCCTGCGAACAGTCTTCAAAAATGAGTTTTCTGGAAGAGATGAAAATAAATTTTTCTCAGGAGAAAGTTCTTATGAAGAGCCTGAGTACACCATCATCAATACATCATCACGACGACCAAAATCATGGGTAACATGGGTGCTCTTTGGAGGTCACTGAAACAATGGAAGTGCAATCTAGAGTGCGCATGCCCAAGAATCCGCGATTGGAAATGTGGCTAGGTATGGAATGGGGAAGCGGTCTGTCGGAGTCACGATATAAAATCACAAGTGCAAATGTGAATCCATGACTCCGTCAACCCACACATCTAGACAATTTTGATAAAACGACCAAGTAACAAGAAGGAAAAAGTAGAGGGAAAAGAGAAATGGGAATTTGGTTAAGTATAGAAGAGGGAAAATAAGGGCTAATATATTCAAATCTGTAATAGATATTCCATTTCCTGGCAAGATATTTTATATATGTTTTTGTAGTTGTATACTTATTGCATATACCTTGAAATCCCCATTGCAAAACCATCATTTTCTAGTCCAATATTTTATCCACTGACTCGTTTTCTATTGTGCTTTTACCATTAAAAAGGCTGTGAGCAAATGCTTTGTTGAAGATAAGTTTTTATCACAACTTGTGGGAGTGATTTTTCTCTTGATACATTCCTGCATTACTTTGACATATTAACTTGTGCCAACATAGGGACCAGTCAACCCGCGAGCAATCCAGGAGCCCGAGAAAGTCAGGTTCAAGTTTAAAGGGATTTTTTTTTATTTAAAATGTATTTATATTAATGTATCTTAATAGATTATTTGTGGTCCAAATGTAAACCATGTTCGAATTTGAATCATTTTTTGGGCTCGCAATTTTTTCTCAAACCCAGAAGAATAGAGAAAAAAATATATGACTTTTCATTTCATATATCGAAGAATATTTTGAAATATAGGAAGCTGTAATATATGCACAATATAGAACATGAACATGTGTAGGGAAATGTGTTAATTTTAAGAAGAAATACAAATTTCAAATAAAAACACCAAACATTGAAGATCACCATAGAACAACCTCAAATATTTATATTCAGATAAAATGGGTCACAAAATACAATTGAGAATATTTCCCAAAAAATAGTTGTCTTCGAATTTGTAAAAAAATGTATAGTTCATTACATATTCTGTGAAATAAAAATGTGTTTGACATCATGAATGGGATTGGGACTACCGCAGACTACAAAGAAAATATGTACAAGTATGAAGTTTGTGGAAAGAAGAAAGTCGACGATGGAAATAGCAAGACCTTGCAAGAAGAAAGAGAAAATTGTTAGTCCTTGGTTAAATCTTTGTTAGAGTAAGTGGATGAAGATAAAAGAATGTGATCAGTATCAACTTACTATGATGGTGTCCCATGCCTTGTCATTTGCTGGCTAATGTCCTTTTATGACTTTCCTCGACTTTGACCTTCATTGGTAATCTGGTCAACATCCTTTTTGAACCATTCTTCGATGTAGCTCCTCATGGGCACTACGTTGATTTCATGTCGTATTTTTATATTGAACATTTCACTTTCCAAGTCCCTTAGATCAATAGATAGGTTATTCAATGCTTCTTGAATATCTTGGTTTTTAATCGCATAACCGACTAGTCGGGTTTTCACGTCATCTTCACCACATTCAAGAATGCCATAGAAATTTTCAAATGACATTTTTTAATAGATATGAACTTGATCATCAAATTCTTGCTTGGTTAAAAACAACGAGTTGAATATCAATTTAGGGTCCTAGACTTCATTGGTGCTGGTAGCTAGATCTATCTTAGTTAGCTTCCTTAACAGTTTGTCTCTTCTAGATATGGCATGGCTACATGATTGAATGATACCATTGAGGTTCTTTACCTTTTCTTTCCAGCATGTGTTTAGCTGGTCTATTCGATCCAAGGAAGGGAGATCCTCCTATCTACTTTTGAATTCCATCATACCGGTAAATTTAACACCAAATGGTAAAACTACATTCTAGGTAGAAAACTTGCTCGTTCTTGATATCTGCTTGCAGATGATCATGAAAAGCATGCGCTCTTGTTCCAAAAGAGACCATATTATTTGACATCTCCCATGCCTCTGTTATTAATTCCATTCTTCTGTTTATATTCTTTTCCACATAGCCTCGGGCCGATGTGAGAAGGGTTTTTGATCCTTTTAACTTTTTCGCAGGTGCGGTGGGCCCGACCATTGCCAAAGGAGTATTAAATAGTGGAAGAGGCATTAGAGTTGCCTCCAATTCTTTGATTCGCTCCTTTAACATGACGTTTTTTATTTCAAGGTCGCTAATAGAGTTTTCTAGAGAGTCTCCAGTTGCTCGATGTATATGGGAGATCTAGGAAGGGCGCATGTTGCACAGATTGATCTTTGAACGAGATTTCCATTTCTTATTCTTTACATCTTTATTTTCAATAATCAATTTTTTGGATTCATTGTCAAAAACAATGCTCTGAAATGCAAAAGACTCTTCTTCGTCCAATGTATCTATGCCAATTATTTCCATCCAAGGATTATGCGGAACAGTGCTCTCTAGCTGGTCGTCGTCGGGGAACATTTTTTCAATGTCAATTTTTAGTTCCATATCTTCGAGGGAGAGATCGTGGATATCAATTTCTCCCCTCGATCCCTCCTGTTCTTGGACTATTCTTTTTCATTTTTTTATCGCGAGAAGTTTGTGACAACTTTCAATTTTTTCGGAGAGAGGGTTCTTATCTCCTCCTCCGCCTGAAGAATTCTGTGTGACTTTATTACTTGGGTAGGTCGTTGGAGCACTGCTCTGAGATGTTGTGGTCTTGGGTGTGGCGATGGGTGATTGGGAAATTTTTTCACCCGGGCATTTTTCGTTTCTGCTTGGGTGATTCATTGGTACTGGCACCGAGTTCATTCAGGATAGTATCAGTGAAAGAAATTTTGAAGTAGTGTCTGACCATGAAATCCACAACTTTCCAAGGCAGAGAGATGAATTCACTTTTTCTTTTTTCATGGGAAAAATGAAACCAGTAGATGTACTGCCTTGCTATTCCAACAAAAAACATTGTACCAGAAATGTGACATGGAAGGAAGAAAGGATTTTGTTTAGACCCAAAAATCCTTATAACATTATAGTTCACCATTTCTTCTAGTGTGCCCTTCTTATCTAGGAATATTGTCATCTGGCCAGACAACCGAGGAAAATACTTTCCAAATATCAATGCTTTAAAAACTGAAACAAAATCATTAAAGACTTTATAAAAATGTTGGCAAGCATCATGTTTCCATAATATTTGGTACAAGAATGTTACTGGTTCAAATTCACAGTTTAGCTTCTTACACATAGATAGTCCAAGGAATGGGTATCAATTCCCCATAGCGAAAATTAAATAAGATGACATAAATAATTTCTTCTGCCTTTTATATTGCATAAACTGGGACGAGATTTCAATGGAAATCAACTTGCGACAATGGAAGATGGCTTCCTCTTTGACCGCAAAATATAAAATATACATAATCATCCGAGAGATGTGGGCTGCAGTTTCTTGTCTCATCCTCGTGAAAATCCATGCAATTTGTCGAAAAAGGTTTTTAAATGCATTGACCTGTAATATGGCTATGTCCCGGGGAGTGCCTGCTAGGTTCTGTAAGAACTTCGGAAAGAAGTCCAATTCATTACCATGCTTGTTTAAGAACTGTCTGTAATTCTCTCCCTTGAAAGTAGTCATTGGGTCGGGAAGTGTTAACATCTTTTGAAATACTTGAGGCGATAGGGAGACTTGGGAATTGTTTCACATCTAGATAATCTGCTGGTTCAAAATGTAGTTCTCAGCATAGCATGTGACCAACTCCTTAAAGTAAAAAACATCGAGGACACAATATGTTGCTGCAATTCCAGATGTCGAGATAACTTTATTTTGGGAATAAGGGGACAAGTAGTAGTCATAAGCTATGGACCACTGAAAACTCTGGTCGTCACGCCCAAAAATATTTAGTGTATCTCCACAAAAATGTTGTCGAGCTGCAACCATAAGGTGATGAGAACATTCCTTTGCTCCTCATAGTATTTAAAATGGACACTGCAACATCATAATACAATATCTGGTAAATATTGGTTCAATGTGTTTTAATGGGAGATGTCCTCGACCCTTTCTCCTTTTAATGCCAATCTTTTCGATGTGTCTGGTGAGTCGTGACTAATAAAGGCATAATTAATGTGCATTGGGAAGCAAAAGAAGTTGGCGAGGATGGACGGAAACGAAAACTTCTTCGAAAATTTTGTGTACCTGGAAGCCCGGTAACCCACGAATCTGTGAGAACAGGAGCTGAACAATCCACTAAGTATGGAAAGGTGGGGTACAATTCTTTCAAAAAGTTGAAGTAAATAACAATTTTTCTGAGCTGA
>ML777689.1:231637-249064 GCA_009831015.1 Picea engelmannii | reverse complement strand
CGACTAGGTGCACTTGGGGTACATGTGAGAAAAGATAATATTTTAATGAATTTTTTTTATATTACTACATGTGGCAGTAATTGTGTGATAGTATTTAGAATGAAGACTGGAGGATGGTAATATAATCTCTCGTAAATCTTTGTTTAATGCATTTTAATGGTAGATGTCGTCCAACTTTGGCCTCATTAATGCCAATCTTTTCAAACCTAATAAAAGCGTAGTCAATTTGCACTGGGAAAGTGTGCGAAGATGGCAGGGAAATCGAGAAAGTATGGAAAGGCGGGAAAAACATTGTTAGCAATGTAATATACCTAGATCTTGACAAAACCAGGTTCGAGTTAGAAGATAATTTTCTTAAATTTACTTAAACAATTTTCATATTATTTTATTTTATTAGTATTCTTTGTGGCCCAAATGCAAACTATGTTCAAATTGGAAGGGTGGAGCAACATTTTCATATGAAAGTATACTAAAGAGGGGCATCATGTCAACACCTTTGTAGATGACAGGGGGCCAACACAATATTGCATTCTTGCTATGACGATGCCTTAAAAAAACTAAAATAAGAAACTAATAAGATTCCATAATATCATCCCATTAATGCATTTTCATGGGAGATGCCCTTGAGCTTTCCGCGTATTAATGCCAATCTTTTCAAACATTTGTCGTGAATTGTCACTAGAAAAATCATATTTAATGTGCATTGGGAAGGGGTGAAGGTGGCGGGGATGGAGAGGAGAGGAAAATGCTTTGGTACATTTTTTAACCTGGGAGGTTGTGGTCGAATTGTAGATCACCCAAGTTTTGGATGCAATATGTATACCCCAAACATGGGGCATGATAGTTTGATAAAGCCTACCTAGGAAGCCAGAGCCATAAAATTGGCTCAGGAAACGAAAGCGGTCGGTCAGACTCGTGATGTCAAGATATAGATGGATATAGAATTTGTAAGTCTGCCACCTGGGAACCCGCTATCATAGAAATGTGACTAAGTATAGAAGAGGAAAAAAAGAAAGGGCACGAAGAAATTTATGCTTGATATAAGAACACTTTCTCTGATAATTTTCAAGTGATGGAAACACATCGACTATGGGGCATGAGAGTTTAGGGCATGGAAGTTCCATAGGGCCTAGCTAGGAACCAACGGGCATAAAATTGGCTAAGTATGGAAACCAACAACATTTAGTCGGACTCATGATTTGAAGATATAGATGGATGTAGAATTTCTGATTCTACAACCCTGGGAACCCGCGAGCATAGACATGCGACTATTGTGTAGAAGCATAAACGGATAATAGAGGGGAAGAAGAAAAGGGAAAAAGCGGAAAGTATAGAAGAGAAAAAAAAAGGGAGTAAAGAACTTTATGTGCCACAAAACAACACTTGGTCTTAAGTATGGAAAAGTGAGCTGGTCAGACAGAGTTATCGTAGGCAGAGTGAGGCTTACGATTTCAAGGAGTCCGGGGTCGAATTGTAGATAACCAGAGTTTTGTGTGCAAGATGTATATCTGAACATGGGGCATGGGAATTCGATAATGGCTTCAGGGGAACCCACAGCGATAAAATTGGCTAAGTGTGGAAACGAACTGCAGTCAGTCAAACACGTGATGTGAAGATATAGATGGATGTATAATATCTCACTGTGTCACCCTGGGAACCTGCGAGCATAAATATGCGACTAAGTATAGAACCAAAAATGGATAATATAAGGAAAGAATAAAAGGAAAGAACGGGTAAGTATAGAATAGGAAAAATAAAGGAAGCAAAGAACTATATTCGTCACATAAGAACACTTATTCTAATAATGATCAAGCTATAGAAACACATCAACTATGGGAAAAATATTTTCAGCCATGGAATATAGCTGGAGCTCAACAGACCCTAGTTCAAGATAAAAGAGATGTTGTTAATATCTATGTCAAAAAGAAATAGACAATATATATGACTTGGCACATTTATATGCAAGCATTCATATAGAGTCATAGAAGGTAGACTGAGGCCTGGGGTTTGATTCCGGGATCGAATTGTAGATAACTGAAGTTTCGGGTGCAAGATGTATACCGCGAACATAGGGCATGAGAGTTCGATGGGACTTACACAGGAACCAGCGGCCATACAATTCACCAAGTATGAAAACGAATAAAGGTCGGTTGGACTT
Organism: Picea engelmannii; assembly: GCA_009831015.1. Classification (NCBI taxonomy): domain Eukaryota; kingdom Viridiplantae; phylum Streptophyta; class Pinopsida; order Pinales; family Pinaceae; genus Picea; species Picea engelmannii. Next base: position 246,906 of record ML777689.1, on the reverse strand, counting down.
GTGATGTAAAGATATATATGGACATGGAATTTGTCACTATGCCATCCCAGGAACCCTCTAGCATAGACATGGGACTAAGTATAGAACCAGAAACACATAATAGAGGGGAACAAGAAAAAGGAGAACATATAAGTATAGAAGAGGAAAAAGAAAGGAAGAAAAGAACTATATGTCTCATAGATCAACACCTAGTGTGATAATTATAAAGCGATAGAAACACATCAACTATGGGAAAAACATATAGTTGGAAAAATTGGACAACGTATGCAGATCAGAGTTTTTTTGTAACCATGCATGTTAGTCTCAGGCTTACGCATTGTATTTGTTGCGGCACATTGCACTCCATCCTTGTGCCCAATTATTGTGTTCTTGTTTCAATGTAGCAATACAAAGAATACAATGGACATGAAAGAAAGTTGCTACGTAGGAACACATGAAAAAAAAGATGGAGTAATTTTTTTTTTATTTGAATACAACAGCACAGAAAATAAAATTGACATAAAGACAAGTCAATGTACATGAAGATATGGAGTATCCAAGGAAAAAAAAATAGAGCTGCAAATTAGTGTAACAAATATAGACAAAGTAAATGAAAAACAATTGGATATGGAACACAGGTAGAAATATGCACCTTTGCATGGATTCTTCTACACTTCTGGTTAATATTTCTTTGTCGTGTCCAGTTTTCCACTTTGTTTCTATGAAAAAAAGAACAAAACAAAATGGACATGAACATAAGCTGACATGTAAAGAAAAAAACGAGGAATATGTACATAGAGTAAATAAAATAGAATAAAAGGAATAGAGTAATAGTAGTGTTCGACGAATGTACCATTTTTGTTTTTTGTTTTTTTTGTTCATCTATGTTTGTGTATATATAGAAATTTGTGAAAACAAATTATGTTCCCAAAATCAGTTACAAAGCAGGGAAAACTAAGAAGTTGGATAGGTTGGTTTTCTGCAACAAGATAGACATATATTCTTTGAAACATAGAAATATGATTTTGCAATATGTTTGATTTATATTTCATAATTCAAGTGCTATACCAATTGTATCGTGATCAGACCAGTGTGTATACAAACCAGGGAAAACTAAGAAGTTGGATAACTTGGTTTTCTACAACAAGCTAAATATATATGGTTTGAAACATAGAAATATGGTTTTGCAATATGTTTGATGTATCTCTCATAATTCAAGTGCAATGCCAATTATATCGTGATCAGACCAGTATGTGTCTAAGATAAAGACATTGTATTGAGAAATGGGCACATTCGACCATACATGGTCAATAAGTGCATTTTGTACATGGCTTGTGTTGTTCAAAAGAAAGCGGAAACTGTATTTGCACATGTAGTTTTCTAATTCTTTTGTTCTGGCATTATTTTGTAGCATGTCAATATTGAAGTCTCCTACAATGACAATGGTTTCATTCTAATGAAAATGGTCCAATGCATTGGAAAGAACATTTAGTATGTTAGAGAATGTTCCATGAGGAGAAACATAGAGATTCAGTATTGCAATTTATGATCCATGGAAAAATAATTTTGCAAGCACCATCTCAACATTGTTTTCTTCGAAATGTATATGCTCCACAATTGTTACATGCTTTTTCACCAATATCATCACCCCATGTGTGTTGTAACTCAATATGCAATTGTGATTTGGAAATTGTTTGTTTTGCATGCATAATGCCATGTATGTTTCATGTAAGCACAAAATATCGGATTGCACTGTGTCATAGTCATTGAGTATATCATCCATATGTGCATGTAATATTTGTGTGTTAAGTGAGAGAATTGATATAGATGAATTTATTTGTATGGATTTGTATTCATACTGCAGATGCCACTTTGTGGTAGTCCTGAGGCGTTGCATCTCAATATCAAATTTTTGTTTGACTTTGAAGTTATCTTTTGTAAGAGGACTTAGTAAATACAAGAATTCTATACTTATGACATGAGACAATGTTATGTATACAATTCCATGTATTTGAATTCCAACAGGCTCAAATGAAACACTATCAAGTGTTAGTCCTTGTGATCCATGGACTGTACGTGCACATGCAAGTTTAATTGGAAACTATTTTCGAATCTTCAGTCGACTTGTCTTTGCTGATGTCGATACTGGTTTTGATATTCGCAAGATAGGTGTCCAATCACTTGCAGTGTTTGAATTATATAGATAAGCCAGCGTGTTTTCTTGCCAGTTGCCTATATGCAGTTCATGGAACTTAATCCAGAGGACATCAAGTTTTTGTGTTTTGGTATAGCCTTTGAGTAATCCATCTGCACCATTGACCAAGTCATCCTGTGAATCATAGTTGCAGGCATATATTTCAACCAACATGTCTACTTTCAGGACAAGTTGCAAAGGTAAAGTGGTTTTATGTTCATGACGTGGAACATTTCCATGGTTGTCTTCTTCGAGGTCAATTGAATTGATGATGATATCATCACCAGGCATGAGTGATAGCATGAGACTATTATGTTTTGCAACATCCCTATTTGTGTAGAACAGATAAGGGAAGGTTGGGTCTATTGGTGTAGGTCGCATGCACCTCAAATTGACATATGTTAAGTCATCATGTGTTTGGTTGTTTATCCACATTCTATTCAGAATTGCAATAAATGTTTCATCTGTCTGGCACATTGTAGTATGCAATTCAAAGAATCTAATATTGTCTTCCCAGAAGTCATGCGTCACTATTTTCATGTTGACCGTAGGTTGTTCAAATATCAAAGAATCTTGGATGGGCTATCCTTGGTAAAGATCCCCATTGAATATCATGTCAATGTTTCCAAAGTATTTTGTGTGCACATGTTTTATGTTTCTTAGCCGATTGTTAATGGAATACAAGAAGCGACTTCCAATAAAAGATGCCTCATCTATGAAGACAAGTTGCAATTCATCATAAAGCTTAGACAAGGTATCTAACATTTCCTTGCTCATTGGAAGAAATTGTGACTTGTTAAAAGGCATCAAAAATGCAAAGTGGATTGTTGTTCCACCTACATTATATGAAACTTTTCCTTTGTATGCAACTATTAAGCCCTTTAGTTTCATAGGTGTTGTGAGGGAAATCCCCTTACGAACTAGCAAATAGGGTTATCTTATGCACGCAGATATGACCAAAAAAAATATACTTTCTACCTTCATCCCCAGACTTAAACCCAATTCCTTTTCAGCAAATACATGGTTTAGACCAACATGCCTTGTTCCAGATGTTCGATGTCGATCCTTCCTCCTGCTTGATCACTTGTTAGCAGTCCTCCTTTCAAAGCTGACCTAAATGCAAAACAAGCAACAAACTACACATGCATTTTACCTATAGACTAATGGGTTAGAGATTCAAACATATAACTACTATATTATGAATAACTCATAAAGTGGGACGGGAAAAACATTACTTTATTACTTTGAATGAATCAACTTACAAATATCGAGACCAGCCACTGCTCTGCAAATCCTGATCCTGGGCTCCTCTACAAATGTCCTCCAACTTCTTTGCTTTGTATCTCTTCTTGCACAAGGATGGCTAAAGGGTTGGGACAATGGGAATATGCAATTGGGCAGAGTTTCTTTGCTATATTTTTCCTCCTTACAAATGGGACCCCTACCCCTTCTTTTATAGGCTAGAAGGAGCTAGGTATTTGGACGAACCCTCGGCCATAAATGGCCGAGAGTTTCAGTTAACTCACCCAAAGATGTGTGTTCCATTGACAACTTTATTTTTTTCATGATTTTGTCGATCCACGTCGACTGTTTAAGGTCAGCTAACGTGTACATGCGTGCAGTAATGGGGTAGGGCACGTGGGCCCTTATAAAATAGGTTTTTTAAAGAGTTTTTCAGCAGTGCTTTGGCAAAGAAGGGATCTGAGATGGCATGATGCCAGGTAAGCATGTATGGTGCAATTTAGGGTTATAACAGATTCCCCCTAATGTGTGAGGTCAAAAGAGTATCTGGTGGTTGAAATACATTACCAATGTTTACTGATGTGCCGAATGATTGAGCCCAAGGATCAGGAACTGGGAGGCGTCATCTGCAAAATAACAAATGTCTCACTGAGGCGAGCATACCCATGCTCGGGATAAAATAGAATCATGGCTACCAATCAAATACACTATAGATCCATGTCATATAACTATATAAAGAGTAGTCGTGAACAATACACAGCGGAGCCACATCTCGAAATCAAAAAGATATACATATAGAGTATCCATATTCTAGAAGCTTATACGGTCTGATGGCTAGAGATGAGGTCTTCAGAGCTCGAGAAACTACTTCAAAATATTCAAAACTTGGGTAGGAGTGTAATATGAGTGTACGACTGCACTGCCCAGAGGTCTTCGACGGATCGTCGTTCATGGACTTGATGATCACACTGAAGGCTTCATTGATTTCGAACAAGGACTTGATTGGACATTCAGGATGGCTAGGTATGAGGGCAAGAGACAAATTGCAGAGGGGCCAACTCAGGCTTGGTGAAAAACTTCCCTTGGACAATAGCACAACAAATGATGAGACTCAGGCAGCATGGCATTAATCATAAGTCTATGAAGCAGGAGGCAACGCAAACTCTCCATATGTTTGGAAGGATAACCAAACGGTGGAGGACACAACTCCATATAGAGAGAACAACTTCCTAAGGTCATACTACATCCCATAGTTTGATGAACAAATGGATAGATGTGCTTTATCCAAGGGTGACTCATTATGCTTCCAATAAAGAAAATACTTTTCCCTTCCTCTTTTTGGGGTATATTTGATTTTTTTGTCTTTTTCAATAATTTTGTGAAAAAGACTAAAGGAATGTTACATTACAATGGAGGAACGAGTGTTGCAAGCATTTAAGTTCAAGGCACAAGGACAAGACTGATGTTCTAGTATAATGATACAAGGGAAAAATCCTTCGGGGACCAAGGGTGTTAAGACACAGAAGAAAATTGTTACAAGGCTGGCGTATAAGGTATGCAAACGTGGTTAACAAAACACACAATGGTAACGTCCTTCGATGTAATTTTAACGAGCCTAGAGAAGGTAAGCTCGGTGGTTTTTCATATTTAGAGAGTCTGAAAAAACATAAAAGGAGACTCCATTGGGGTACCTTTTTCGAAGATAGTCTAGTCGGTTTGAAAAAGGGGTAAACTAGCACCAACAAGACGTCTATTCAAAACCATTTTAACGAGTGTGATAAGGAAAAGATCACTCGGCCATTTTTTCATTTTTAAGGAGTCTGAAAAAAACTTAACTATGGACTATGTCAGGAATGTTCTTTTGGACCATTTTAACGAGTGTGAAAGAATAAGGTCACTCAACAATCTTTTCAATTTTAGGGAGTCTGAAAAGATCTTAACTATGGACTCTGTGGGGGTTCCTTTTTCGTAAGTTTAGTCGCTCAGGCCCAAAAAAGGGATAAAAGTATACCTGAGAGTACTCTTCTATAAAGTTGAAGTTCCATAGAGTATACCTTTGTTCGTATAGTTGACCGTCCGGACCGAAAAAGGGGTAAACTACTGCTGGACAGATGTGACTTCAAATTTCAGTTTAACGAGCATGAATGGCCACAAGATCGCTCCACAATCTTTTCATATTTAGAGGGTCTGAAAAGGGATTAAAAGAAGACCCATTATTTTTTGGGAGTCCTAAGGGTGAGGTCAAGAGCGAAGAAGAATCATGCAAAAGAGGCTGAAACTCGTATTCAGGAAAAACTACAAGGACTCTCGAGCCTACAATGTTTTAGAGACAACATGAATACCATAATGCAACCATGATCTACCTAGGGCATCCATGTTCCAGTAAACTCTACCACCAAGTTGAGACACTTCTAAAGCAGAGATGATGGTTCTGTGTCACAACCTGATGGGATCGATCCTATGGCAAAGGAAAAAGACAACGAGATACAAAAATCAGGGTAGAAACCTAACTTATATGTTCAAGTTGATCGTCGGAAAAAATTTCCACGGATCGTCGAAAAATACTCAAAACTCAAAAAAACAACTGTCCCAATACCCGATCAAATCCCTCCTATGCAACTCCTGAATCACTCTAAATATTTTTTGGTATAAAGAAAATGATAAGGGAGGCCAAAAAAGTGACAAAAAGAGGCCAAAAAATCTATAAATAGAAACTGGCAGCTCATTATCACCATTGTTGATTTGGAAATTGACTCTGGAGCCAAAAGACCCCCTTTGTCAAAAGTGGTGATTCCGGGAGCTACAGTGGACGAAACGAACTTCTTTCTGGACCAAGTAAGTACAAACTCCCTTATCTTGCATTTTGTGTCTTTATTTGTGCATTGGGTTTCATTTTTTAGGGGGTCGTCGACCTTTAAAAGGTCAGCCCTTGGTCCACACAGGTTGTCTCGGGACAGGCCGCGTGTACACATGACTGTCACCATTACAATACGCGTGAACCCCCTTATGGAATGAAAAAGGCATAAAAAGCAAGGGTTAACCCTCCTGAACCTTGGTGTTTTGCAGGATGTATGTCCATTAGAGAGAAAGAGAGCATGAAGAGGTGAATGAGTTGGTCGGGGAAGACCCCAATGTTGTGGCTACTTTGATGCAGTGTGGGTTACTCAATTTTTTCTTATGTCCTTTCATGCGGGCACAACCTAGGCTACTACTTGGTTGAATACTGGCATCCGGATGCAGAGACATTCATGTTAGAGGGGCAATCATTGGTGCCCACGGTTGAGGACATTTAATTTTTGACTGGCCTCTCCAAGAGAGGGGAACCAGTCAATTTTCGGACTTTTCTTGCGGGGCCACATAACATAGTGGAATTGATAGGTCTATACTATGCAGTTGATATAGACCGCTCGAGCACACAAGTGCCCATAAGAAAGATCACTAACTTATCGCTACAGGAAATAGTATTTCTTATCGGGCGAATTACTGGTTCTGTGGCTCTACATCAAGCGTCCTGTGCACAGATGAACTATGCAGTCCAGTGCTTAGATGCACAAGTTTTTTATTTGAGTACCACATTGCTTGAGTGTATGAAAAGACAACTGACAGATTGTCATTTGCGGACACATAGGAGCTTTGGGTTCGGGACCATTCTATGTTTATTCTTTTTTGAGAGAGTTCTGAGTTTTAGTCCTCGAGTAGTGGTACAAGGACATCAAGCCTCTCTTCCTGTTGTGTGTAGATGGGCAGTATTATTTCCACGATAGGGTGGCAGAAGGACCAATGAGTCCTTCGATGATGAATTATTTGCGTGGTTGTCACGAAAGATCCATGTTATAGAGGATTACCCCTATGTCGGGATTGATTTTTCGAGAGACCCTGAGATACCCGTACCTTCTGGTGAGGAGAGAGGGGAGATGGGTAAGTCTCCACCTTTGTAGTTTTTTTGTTGTATATGTAATTTTTATGTTGTTTTTTTATATATATCATTTTTTTTTTTTTATGCCAGAGTATTTGACGGATATGTGTTCATTGTGTTCAGATGTGGGACCAGTGCGTCCCGTTGACTATGCGAGGAATAGGCATCGTCCTCAGCCAAGGGCGTAACTTTACTACGCTCACTTGCACGGTCCCGATGGCAGAGATTGAGGACCTGCCACCATCTATGCAGCCTCATGTAGTGGGGGCACCACGGACGTGGGTCCAGTTGTTTCGACGTTTAGCCAACGCTATGGACCAGTATAACAGGGCCCACAGGCCCTGACTTTAGCTAAACATTTTGACATGCCACGAGCACTATTTATATATTTTTTGAGGGCATAAGCCCTGTGACTCGTTATTGGTTATATTTTTTAGGCACTTGCGTACATCTATGTACTCTGGTTAGTTTATGATATTATATATGGTTTTTTTGGTCTTTTGTGTCTTATGAATCATGTGTGCAAAAAATGTATTTATATGCTTATGTTAATGTGCTTTCATATGTGTGCAAGATGCCAGTCTAAATTTTGATTAGCTAGAGTATCTGTAACTTGGTTTAATCTCCTAGGAACATGAAAATATATAATATAATCAAAGTTTCTCTCTAAGAGACGTACCCTAAGGAATCGTCGGTGTAAAGTTGGATCATGAACCCGGTATACTCTGTTTAACTGAGACACAACCAGTTGAGCGTCGAGATAGACTCGGAGATGAGAGATACCCAATGACAAAGCATCATGAAGCAACTCAATAACTACACTAAACTCGGCAACATTATTTGTGGTGTCACCTAAGCATATACCTCCGGAAGATAATAATTGGCCTTGAGGTGTAAAGATTACCCAAGCTGCAAAGGCAAACCTCCGAGTGTGCCGACTAGCATCGTCTGCATACCCAATGAACACCTTGGAAACATTTGACAGCTACCACAATGATGAAAGATAACATCAACGACACGTCCATAACACTAAAAGGAACTAAAAAGTAATAGTACAAAGACTATACATATGTTACAAAAAGTTACCCATAGTGACCTGCCTATGAGTAATGCTTCTTGAGGTAGAGCCCATTTCTAGGCTCCGCCAAAGAATTCCTTTCAAAGCCAACCAGACGATAAGCACATTTTTTTAAAACCTTTTTTATGATGAAAGGTCCGAACCACATGGGTTTGAATTTTTCTTCCCCCAGGGGGTCCTTATCTTGGTCATAGACCAGGACAAGGTCGCCTTCAGAGAAAATCCGAGGATGAACGAACCTATCATACTGACAATTGACCTTATTGTTGTGAGCCTTGTTGGCTAGGGCCACATCACGATGTTGCTCATTGAGCTTCTCAAGGTATACTAACCATTCTTCAAGTGGAGAAGTGTCTGGCAGTAATTGTACTGCCAATTTTAGAGACAAGATCTGACATTCGATGGGCAAGACTGCCTCCAGCCCGTAAACGAGTTGAAAAGGTGAGAAACCGATTGCAGTATTAACAGATGTTCGATAAGCCCATAATGTCGAGTATAACATCAAATGTCAATTTGACTTGGCTGAGTTGATAGTTCGTTGTAGAATGGTCTTAAGAGTTTTGTTTACAGCTTCCACCTGCCCATTTGCTTGGGGGTAGTAGGGTGATGAATGTTCTTTCCGTAACCCAAGCTTTGATGTTAACTCATTCATCATCTGGTTCTGAAAGTGACTTCCATGGTCAGTGACAATCTCCCTCGGGATGTCGAACCTTGTTATTATCTGATTGAATAAAAAGAGAGTTGTAGTCTCTCCATCATCTTTAAACGTTGACATAAATTCGACCCACTTTGTGAAGTAGTCTACAACTACGATGATATAGCAGTGCCCCCTTGCTGAAGGAGGGTTACAAGTAGTGTAATCAATCCCCCACTTGCTAAAAGGACCAATTGTGATGACAGGAAACATGGGAGAGGGATGTGCCCTCATCTTTCGAGAGAAGATTTGGCACGAATGACACTTCTTGACCGATTCGATACAATCTTTGATAAGTGTCGACCAGAAGTAACATACTCGTAGAATCTTTTGGGTTGTTGCCAACCCAAAAAAATGACCGCCACAAGCTCCAGTATGGCAATCATTAAGCACAATAACTGCTTCCTCATGAGTGAGACATCGGCGTAGGATGCAGTCTACACCTCTCTGATAAAATGTATCATCGATTATGAGATAATTCTTAGCCTAATGGCGTATGCGTCGACGCTCATCAAGAGAAGCAGTGGTGGGGCACTTCAAAGTTTGGAGATAGATAAGTATATCTCCATACCAGGGATCCGAAGATGTGATCAAAAACATATCTCCCCGGATAGGCGATTCTTCAGGAACAACGTCACCTGACTCAACCGGAAGTTCTGAAATAAGTTCTGTGAAGACCAGTGACTTTTTGGACTTTGCTGAAATGAAGTCTAAGTCAAACTCCTAAAGGATGACTATCCATCTAATGATTTTTCCGCCTATTACCCGTCGTGTCAACATGTACTGAATGTATTCATGACAGCAATGATGGTGGTCTTGCGAAATAGAACATAATGACGGAATCGTTGAACAGCATGAACTGCTGCCAATGCAATTTTTTTGATATGAGAATAATTGATTTCTGGTCCTACAAGGCCTCGGCTTAGGTAATAGATCACGTATTTGGAGAACAAGTCATCTTCCTGAACTAAAACCATGCCAACGGTTAACTCTGCTACAGCCAGATATAATCAGAAATCTTTGTTATAGTTAGGTGGCCGTAGTAGAGGGGCAGTTGTGAGGGCATGTTTCAATGTGTTGAAAGAGCCTTGAGCAGCCTCGTCCCAGTAAAAGGGAATGTCTTTCTTCAGTAAGCGCATAAATCCCTTGGTGATCTTGGCATAGTTGGCGATGAAGCATCGTAAAAAGTTCGCCTTACCTTGTATACTCTGAAGTTGAAGGATTGTGCATGGGAGGGGCAACTGAATTATTGCCTAAACCTTGAGAGGATCGACCATGATCCCTATTGTTGATACGATGAAACCTAACGAATGTCCCGACGTTACACAGAAGCTGCACTTGTTTGAATTCAAGTGAATCTGAAAGTAGTGACAACGTTCGAAGATAAGTCGGAGGTGTGTGGGATGATCAGTTCTCTTGCGAGATCGAGGTGTTAAATCATCTAAGTAACCCTCGACTATATGCTTGAGGTCATGAAAAGAAAAAGACATGGCTCGCTGAAAGGTGGCTCTAGCATTTTTGAGACCAAACGACATCTTACGATACGTGAATGTACCCCATGGATAGATGAATGTCGTTTTGTGTTGGTCTTCGTGTTTGATTTATATCTGATTATATCCTTAAAAATTGTCCATGAAAGAGAAGGCTTCGCAACCGGCACATTCATCAATGATCTAGTCGATGAAAGGTGTGGGAAAATTATCTTTGGGACATGCCTTGTTCAAATCACGGAAGTCAGTACAAACACGAATTGTGCCCTGTTTTTTATTGATCAACACAGAATTTGACACCCATTGGGTCAAATGGATAGGATAGATTATTGCACCTCTTTCGTCACCTTAGTGATAAAAATAGAGGTGCTTTCAAGCTTAGTTAGGTTTGCTAAGCAAGACAGCTGTAAGGAAAAGAATTAGAGAAAGAAATATAAAAGAACAACTAAGAAATAAAACAACAACTAAACTAATGACCATAGGGACATAAGGACAAAAGAAACAATAAGACCCATGTCACCAATGGTAAGGTTGATATTAGTGAAAGAATACACCAAGAAGCAAGAGGACTATAAGTCCCTTCTTCCTCCAAGGGAGGTCTCTTGGACCCCCACAAATAAGCTCTTCTTACAACTTTGAAAATAAAAATGGTGAAAGAATTCCTTGCTAATCCACTCAAGGGGTGAGATGGATTGCCCAATGCAATGATGCTAGTATACTCTTGGTGAGAATAGAGGATTCATCAAGAGAATAGTGGCAGCATAATTTTGCTATGAAATTCCTTGAAATATGAAGTGCATCCATGGCATTTTTATAGCATTCCTTTGAGGTATTGTCCAACCAGTTTGTAGTGTGTAAAGAGACTAATTAGGGCATTTTTAGGTCTTTGACCAGCCACCCAGTCGAATCCAGTCTAGATTTTAGTGTCAAATCAACTTGGAAGCTGAACCAGAAGTGGGTGGGAGGCCGACCACTTTCATAAATGCGTTGTTTCTCAGGTGCACGGCTTTTTGCGACAACAGTCGCGCATCGGGCGCATGTGCGAGATTCCTGCATTTCTGTTTTGTGCATGTGCGCGCGCGCCCTGTGTATTCATAGTGCCCTTTAATCTTGTCACTAGTTATATAGTTTTTGACCCTTTGAAAATGCTTTTGTGGTAATTTTGGTCCATGGGTGACCTTATAACTGTTTGACGATGCTGAATTCTTGTAACCATTTGCGGACAAAATTTCAGTGATAACAGATGCCCCCTAATGGATGAGGTTAGGAGCATACATATAGCCAAAATCCATCAATGTTTCTTCTACTGAGAGTGTTGTTGTAAGAGAGAGAGATAGTGGGATTGTCAAGATTTACCCATTGGAGGGAGAAGGGAACCTGTAGAACCTGACCTTCCATAAGGTGTGTAAAAATAAACTGTGTACAAACGAGGGAGGCATGCCCGATGCTCATGTCATGTAACTCAAAAGAGGAATGATGTGTTAATGTAGACAACTGTAGCGCCCTCGGGGGCGGTCATGATAAAGGCAGAAGACAATTATGCGGAGGAACATACTCTAAACGGTAGGCAGTGACATTTGTAAGAAATATCACAGATTCTGTAGGCATTGATAGCCCAACCCAGTTCAGAGGTCTTCGACAAATATAAGAAATAACTGCAATAGTCACAAAGTAAGACCCACCATAACATGAGAAAGTGTTGAAGTCGAATGCTACGGGGGTCAATGACAACAGAGAGCAATTGTGGTTCTCCCTGTGCTGTCTGGGATCTCTCATTGGATAAGTAATGAGAATCAAGATATTGTCGCCCTTCTGGAAAACTATGCTGATGTCAACAAAAGGGGGACAGGACTCCCAGAAGCAAAGGGCTTCATGAAATCTACTAGGTGAGGTTTGGAACTGGAGGAGGTACATGGTCGAAGTCAAGATGTATGGAGACTCAATACTGCCCTTGGTTGGGGGTATATGCAAAGTATAAGTGGCCGCAACCGTTCAACTAAGTCGAGTGTCAGGGGGACAACAAGACGTGGGATAAGTTGTCCCAAAGGTGGGACAAAGTGAACAAACTTAGAGGGCAGAGGTAAATGACCTGTGGGATACTCAGAGGATATGCACGATGTTAATAAGGGTAGATGATAATGAGTGCCCCAACCAAGGGCAACATGGGTTGTGTTTGTTAAAAAGGGAAGAAGGTCGCCAAAGGTGACGACAAAAAGGTAATGTAAATGTTGGAAACAAAGGTGTTTGTACAATAAATAAAGAATAATTTGGGATGAGTGTACAAATACAAAAACGGGTGCCCCAATGTAATATGGTTGGCCCGGGTATGGCACAATTTGCTTGGAGAACTGATGGAGGGTGGGGGCCCCATGGGTGGGTTTCTGTATGAGGTAGGTGAAATGAGGGGAAATTTGTAGAGGAGAAAACTAATTGTGGATGAAATGGAGGGTTCATGATACTATGGAGGTGCAGTCAAAAATAGAACCTTGAAGAGATAATCTGGGAGTCCGGTGGGAAAGCGAGCAAAATGAGGAGAAGGAGTATGTGGCTGATTCGCGGCATAATGTAAGACTATCGGGACTCCCATCCCTAAAGGGTTGAAAAACAACATGAGTCTCAATGTGAAAAAGGGTGCTATGAATGGGACAACTCATGTGGGGGAGAGTGCGACCGAGTGACAGTACCGAAGATGCAAATGGAGGTGTTGGTACTGCAAAGCCGGAGATGGGGATCCTAGAGGTAAATGTCAGAGGGTGTGATTGAAGATGCAAGTTAGATTCAGAGGGAATGATTACATGCTAGTGATGATGATATACCTGAAGGGGTTGTGTGGATGTATGATGACCAAGTACCTGCACACATGAAAACCGAATACCCGACGTGAACAATATCTGAAAAGAATCGAACATACGAGCATTTATTTGATAATTTTGTATATGAGCATGCGTACCTGGGTGGGGTATGAAAAAATGACGCCCCAGGGGCTCAAGATGAAAAGTGGCTTGGGGACTGTCTTGATGTAGATGATGGGATGTTGATCCCGTGGCTAAAGATGGATCAAAGAATGGACACTCGGAACTCCCAGAATGGTGAGTGGAAGTTTGGAGAAAAGGCCTAAATATAGCTGTAGGGCCCACATTGCCACCTCATTTGTACTTGTTGCCAGAGTGACTGGACGAGAGGTATTCAGAGGTGATTTGGAGATTCTAGGAGAATGAGGCAACTGATCGAGGACTAGCGAGCTTCAGGTTAGTAGTCTGATCGTCCTGCATAGAATTAGGTTTTATATTTTTGGGCAGGGGCTGTACGGAGGGTCGTATAGGGGGTTTTAGGGATGTGGGCCCCCAAGTGCATGGGCGATCTGAAAATATGCACGCACAAGTGCACGCTTGCCGTCCGGATAGCCGCGCATGGGGGTGCTTGTAAGGGGGACTAAGGCATGCAATATGCGCACATCTGTTTGGTGACACAACCGTGCATGTGTGCACGACAGTGTAGTGGACAAACATGCTTTAATGTGTGCCTGTGTTCGTGACAAGGGCGCATGAAGGCATCCCTAGAGGGTTAGCAGGCGCGCACGCATGTGCGCCTATGGGATGGACAGGCGCGGCTGTGGAGTGAACAGGCGCGCATACATGTGCGCCTGTGGGGTGAACAAGAGCGCATACGTGGGCGCTTGTGGATTAAACAGTCGTGCCTTGGGGACAAGGTTGATTGGTGTAAAACTTGTTTTTTAATGTTTTTGATGGTCAATATGGCTGACCTAAGACTGTTTTATGTGGCTGCAGGTGATCATTGTGCACAATGCCAGTCAGTTGGTGAGAGCGGGATTGGTCTTAGTTAAGGGATGTCATGGCTATTGAGGATCTGGGGGTACATGCTACTTTGGCAGCCTGTGGGCTACTAAAGTTATTTGAGTGCCCATTGATACAGGCGCAGGAGTATCTCCTGCAGTTTCTTATCCGGATGTGGAGACTGGACCTGCATTGTTTTATGGTGCGGGGAGAGCAGCTCGCCTTCACTGCGGTGGAGGACATATATTTTTTGACTAGGCTCCATTTTCGGGGAACGCCCCTACCGGTGGAGCCGGTGCTACCTGCGGACGTGGTGTTAGTGACAGTGAGATGGAGGTACTATTCCAAAGAGAACTTTACGTCGGGCTCAGTAGTGAGCATCGGGGTGATGGATTCCCTAACGCATCGCTGTATAGCAGCGATGATTGTGAGGGTGTAAGGGTCCCTTGCGACTCAGCGGATCAGTGGTGGTCAGCTGAGTGTTATGGAGAGGGTACTGGCTGGTGAGCACTTTGCTTGGGGGCTTACGTTGCATGCCAGGATGGTAGGGCAGCTGGACCGTTGTCAGTCCACTGATACAAGAGAGTTTTCCTTTGGGTCCATCCTAGTGGCCTAGTTTTTGGAAAGGGTGCCTATGTTTCACCCTAGGATTTTATTGGGCTCTCCTGGGGCACGAGAGCCACGAATGAGGCGGTGGTTGTCTATTTTTCTTTGCCATGGTGGTGGCAAGGGTGGCCACTTCTTTATGGCTGAGGTAGCACAGGAGTGACAGCAGATGCCACAGGTGATATTGTAGTTCCCATATGCTGGTGTTGACTTCCGGGATGATCCAGACATGGTGTTACCTCCAGGGGAGGTTTTTGATCACCGAGGTATGTTTAT
>ML777689.1:172451-230876 GCA_009831015.1 Picea engelmannii | reverse complement strand
CTAGATTGTGATCATGTGGGCATGTGTGGGCCCATTACAAAACCTTTAAACTTCCCTAGTGATTTGATCTAAGAAAGTAAATTTCAACACTATCCTATCTTTGTAGCATGTGGGCATGTATGGGCCCATTACAATCTTAAGATGTGTTTGAAAAAATAAACTAAGAGGAGTCTCAAGAAGGGTTGTTGTCCTCTCCTAAAGGTTTTAATCTTCTTAAGGGAGATGAAATTGTCCCACAATCTTTTTCTGATTCTCAAGGTCGCTTGGAGGCGCGAGAGAAGAGCATACTAAACTATTGCTATCCAACTTCTAGTCCCAATGCAAGCTATATGTGTTTACAAATGATTCCAACTTATATTTTTAGTCAAAGCAAGCCATCCATGTGGCAAAATGAAAGCAAAAAGAGGAAAAAATGATTTTAAACCCCTTAAGTGCCTATGTGTTTTGACTAATCCCTTTATATGAATAGGGAACTAAGTGTGGTGCAGCTTAAAACATGCATGAAATCACTTTTAAGAAGGCTAGGGACCTTCCCCAAATCACAAAAAACCTTATAATGTGTAGTTTTATACACAGGTGCACGGGTCTCAGTGGAGACAGAGGCGCATTGAGCGCCTGTGCGCAGACCGAAATGAGCTTATGGGTGCAGGTGTGAAGAATAGAACTGTGACTTAGGCGCATGTGCACACGATGCGGGTCTGTGGGCCGAAAAACCCACGCACAATAGACACATGGTCGTGAAGAAAAAATTTGGATGGAATTCTCTCAAGTCAACTTGGAATTGGATGTTTAGCAGGTCGGCTTGGGCCGGTTAATGCACCTGCAAGTTAAATAAACTAAAATAAGAGATAGAAAAAACCAAATGGGGTAGGAAATTGATACCTTTCCCCAGTGGAGCCGCCAATCTGTTGCGCCTCTTTCATCACCTTAGTGAGCAAAATAGAGGTACTTGCAAGCTTAGTTGGGTTTGCTAAGCAGGACAGCTATAAGGAAAAGGGTTAGAGAAAGAAATATAAAAGAACAACTAAGAAATAAACTAAGAAGTAAAACAACAACTAAACTAATGAACATAGGTACATAAGGATAAAAGAAACAATAAGACCCATATCACTAATGGTAAGGTTGATATTAGTGAAAGAATACACCAAGAAGCAAGAGGACTATGAGTCTCTTCTTCCTCCAAGGGAGGGCTCTTGGACCCCCACAAACAAGCTTTTCTTATAACTTTGAAAATGAAAATGGTGAAAGAATTCTTTTCTAATCCACTCAAGGGGTGAGATGGATTTCTCAATGCAATGATGCTAGTATACTCTTGGTGAGAATAGAGGATTCCTCAAGAGAATAGTGGCAGCATAACTTTGCTATGAAATTTCTTGAAAAATGAAATGCATCCATGGCCTTTTTATAGCATTCCTTTGAGGTATTTTCCAACCAGTTTGTAGTGTATAAAGAGGCTAATTAGGGCATTTCTATGTCTTTGACCAGCCACCCAGTCGAATCTAGTCTAGATTTGAGTGTCAAATCAACTTGGAAGCTGAACCAGAAGTGGGTGGGAGGCCGACCACTCTCATAAATGCATAATTTCTCAAGTGTGCAGCTTTTTGCGACAACATTCATGCATCGGGCGCATGTGCATGATTCCTGCGTTTATGTTTTGTGCATGTGCGTGCACACCCTATGTATTCATAGCACCCTTTAATTTTGTCACTGGTTGTATAGTTTTTTATCCTTTGGAAATGCTTTTGTGGTAATTTTGGTCCATGGGTGACCTCATAACTGTTTGACGATGCTGAATTCTTGTAAACATTTGCAGACAAAATTTCAGTGATAACATAGACAAACCCGGCTTTTAGAAATTTCTCAACCTCAACCTTAATGGCTACTGCTTTCTTAGGATTAAATGGATGAAGCTTCTGCTGAACAGGCTTGGCATCATGATACATTGTGATTTCATGTTCAACTATTTTTGGATTGATACCTAGCATTTCCTCATAAGACCAGGAAAAAACGTCGCAGAATTCTTTGAAAAGATCTGTATAGATTTGAATCTCTTCAGGGGATCTGTCAGCTCTAACAAAGAAATTCTCCACGACACTAGGGTTTCGAGAGATATTGATCGGTAAGGTTTCAGCGATAGTTGCCATATTACCCTCAGCATAAACCTCATGTGTAGCTAAGGGATTAATATGACAAGACCGATCTCCCATCATAGTCACCATGAATTCTCCCGCTTGAATTCGGCTTAACTCTGGGAGGAAGTATGATCTGTGATGAAGATCTTCCCAGGGTTTATCCAGACTAGTCATTGCTTCAATTATTGCTTCATCAGAGGGAAATACTAAGTCTAATGAATCAGTTTGAGTGAGAGAACCCTGAGCCCATATAGGCTCTAGAAGTGGATCGAACTCTTGTGCAGGAGCTGGATCAGTGTGGGTTGAAGTTTGATGGACTAAAGAGTACGCTACTTCAGTTGTAGACAAGGGAATGGACATGCCTGGGTGCCCTGTCCCATCCATCGTGGCCGATGGGGAAGGAAGTATCCATGGATTGTCGAAGTAAGTCGTGCGGAACGACGAAACTTGAAAAATATCAACCTTATGGTGATTGGATATAAATTTGATATCGCCTTGAGGGGGCAGGTAATCGAAGGTACCCATCAAATATGGGCACAAACCAACCCCTGCATTGACGACACCTGGTTGAGGATTATCAATCATCGGGACCATGGATGCCCCCAATGCAGGGTCAAGTCTGGAGAAAGACAATTGATCGATGTTCACTATCTGGCCCTCGTGTGGAAACAACAAGACCCGGAAAATGGTAGCAACCACAACTTGCATGGAATAAGTCCAACTCCTTCCTAACAAGAGGTTATAATCGAGGGGAGCATTGACTACCTCTACTTCGACACACACACTCTTCCCTCCTAACTGCATGGGGAAAGAATGAATGATGCCATGTGGTCGGAACAAATGATCGTTGAAAGTGGTGAGGAGAGTAGGTGACAGAGACGAAACGGGCTGGCCAATGGCCTTCCAACATGGCAACAACATAATGCATGTCACACATGTCAAGGCACCCTCATCAACCACCGTGAAGAAAATATTCTGAGTAAAATTTTTCATGGGATAAGCCACTACTATCTGAAACTCTACGTGGTAAGGTAGACGAGGTTTTAAGTCGGTTGTATCCAGCATGATTGTACCCAGATTACAAGTCTCTATAGATCCTAAAGCGGTTAACAAGGATTTCCTCTGGGAAGGGCAGCTTTGGAGGACCTCCAAAGTGGACATCGCACAAGGGGTTTGTGATAAATCTTCCACCACAGAGTAGTTATGGGTGGCCCTTGCGTTTTGGTTATGAGAAGCGTTTTTGAATGCAACTTTGGGAATGCATGTCATTGTTTCGCCCAACGTCTTCTCAATTTGTAAAGGAAGAGATGGGAGTTCAGCTTCTTTACCCTTCTTAGAAGTGCTCAGTTTACTATAGTCATGCGCTCTAGTCGATATAAAAGAATCACCCCTTACAATAATACGTTCCCAGATGCGGGGTTGTTCGCAGGAGAACAGGGTTCTTGGCTGCCCCCTTCCGTGCTTGCAGAGGCTTGGGTTAGATTTTTCCCATGTTGAAATGGATTGGTCAACATAGCAGGTTGTTGTTGCATCACAAACTTTTGGGATTCTGCAAGCTGAGGACATAGATGGGTTGGGTGGTCTTCCGTGCACAAGTTGCATGGATACCTTGCCTTCCGTTTCTCAGTGTTGTCCCCGCTAGCATTATCAGTAGGTTTCTTATCCCCCTTACCCTTATTTCGTTGTTTTTTCTTTCCTTCAGGCTACTGGGTGGCCTTTGGGTTAGTCGACTACACTGTGTGTACCACTGATGTTTTGGTAGGGGGAGCAGCCGAAGTAGTAGTTTCACTGGCCGTTGTGTGTTTTATAAATAACTACTGCAACTGCTTCGTTAATTGATCAGTGGGATTTGTTTGTGTTGAACCAACAATGCCATCGGCATGTAGTCCAGCTCTCTGTCTAGTTATATCAAGTATTGAGTGTGGCGCATATGGCAAGATGTTGTATAATAAACCAGACTAAGAATAGATGAGCTCAAATTGTTGAGCTCTCATGATGGTGTCTTCTTCGAAGAATACTCTCGACGTTGCGATGTCTTTGGATAACTGTGGGACCAAAGACTTAAGGAACCACTCAAGCAGGAATGCTGGTGGGACTAGCACCTTAATTAAAATCTTCCGACGTCTCCATTCTTGGATGTGATCAGAGATATGGTCCGTTGTTGTCTGTTCGAAATTGGCGAGTAGATTTGTGCCAACGTCGTATCTCACAGGTAACTGGAAATAGTTTAGGAAAGCCATCGCCAGTTCGTCGAAGGAATAATATCTTGACCGATCGAGCTCAATGTACCATTTCGCAGCACTCCCAATGAGAGTACGTTGAAACAATCGCAACTGTACATAGTCATCTTTCAACGAGTTAGATGAGCACCAAAGATGGAAGGTAGTCACATGATCTCCTGGATCTTCGTTAGGCTTGGCTTCGAACTTTGGGATGTCCAAAGGCAACTTCATCGACATAGGAGGCCAATGTGGATCATGACAAATATGGTCATTCAACAACCTTGTCAAATCTGGCAAGTGCAAAGTTGCTAGGAAGGGTAGTTTGGGTTGTTGGTGATAACTTGGGAAAAAGGGGCCTGAGGTTTGACTGGCACCAGGTTGCTAGGAAAAGTTCAGTTGCTGGCCTGGATTCTGGTAGAAACCATGGCCCTGGCCAGCATATGGATTTTTTGTATGTGGAGACATCATCAATTGATTTCCAAAATAGGACATAGATGGTTGGGCATGCATTACATTCGAAGGACTTTGAGAAGGGTTGCCCCATGTCGGTCCCGTGGGGATAGGCATAGTAGTTTGTCTAGGGTTCCATTGATTGTGGAAATAATTACCCTAGATTGGCATTCCAGACGAGGGAACGGATCCCTGCCAAGAATTCCAAGGCCCTAATGTAGAAGAAGTTCCTAGGTTTGCCCCCTGTGCAGGAATAGTACCCTACATAGGAATAGATTGTCCAAAACTGGGATTGCCCCCAGTCAGGAAGGCGGCTGACGAGAAGACGTTGTTACCAAACGCTCTGATCAAAGAAAACAGTGTCGAACCTACCAGTATATTATGCAAAGGTGGTCCTTGACTCCCCGCTCCAAATAAACTATGGTGTGTAGGTTGCCTGGTGGATTGTTGATGCGAGCCACCGAGTGAAGGGGACAAAGGAGGTATATGACCTCCTCCGTAAGGGAAATAATTAAAAGGAGAAAGAGTTCCCCCATGTGACCTTCCTGAGGAGCGATAGAGCTCCCTACCCCCAGACCTGAACTCTGTATAGTGGAGTAGGAAAGTACAGGACTTGTACCCGAACTAGGCATCTCGTATGAGAAGGGAGGGCCTGTCGCACTTGGTGTGAAAGGGGTTGTGGCTGCTGCCAAAGACGGATTTGGACCATTGTGCAATGTAGAGGTGGTCAAGACCATGGTGGCTTGGACCAGTGATGGTGGGTTAGGAGGTGAAAAATCTCCTATGGTGACACCCGTAGTGGGAATTAAAGAATTCTCAGGAGTAACAACATTTGTTTCCATTGTTGTGTGCGACACTGTCTAGCACTCGTAAAATTGAATTGGTATGATGAAAGGTGCTAAGAAATTAGTGGTTGGGGTTTCAACCAAGCCGAGAGCGTTCGCTCCAAGGTCCAAAATGATCGATTCCTCTGGATGTTGGTCGGGCACAATTGCTTGTGACCTGGTCGCTTCAAAATACCCTTGTTGGTCTAGCTTTCACCTTACTGGTGGTGGGGGTGGCTCCAGTGTAACCGGCGGCAGGCCAAGAAGCCTTCGTGACTGGCGGAGCTCATGATCCTCCACTGTGTGAGAAGATCAAAGACACTCTAGGGTAGTCTAAACGTTCAAAAGTAACACACACTAAAAAAGTCCCTATAAGATAAGACAGGCAAACACTAATTTAATTGGAAGAACAACTATAACAACCAACACTAGAGAAACTTACCGGTGCAAGTGCAACTCAAAAACGGAAGCACCCTCCAGGTATACTCTGCAAAGTCTGGTCCGATGTCTATCCTAGGTACTGCGGTATACCCCCACAGTCACCTATGTATGTCCCTAAAAAAGATAAGCAATTAGGTTGCCAGCGCGCGAACAGTCACCAGGCGAGTACAGTTGAAAGTCGGGTAGACCACAATGAGCAGTGTATCGAGACCGAAACCTATTAAGGGTATCGAAAGCAAGTGGTCCAGGAGACAACTGAGGACCTTGAATAGATTCGAGACCCAAGAAGCCCCATGGAAAATGAAATCGATGGAATCCCAAAACAAGCCCTCTATATATGTTCTCCACTACGATTGATCCAGCTTTGGAGGGGTTATCTCCTCTATCTTTCCGCACGCGACCTCATGTTTATCCCCTGTGTTAGAGGGGGGTCCCAGATAACTTTCGTGATACTGGACTTAGACACTCCATAACTCAGACTCCAATGTTTGATTGTAATGGCCTTGAAGAGTTTCCTCTCCAACCTAATCCAAGGCCCTAATCCTGAACTAGTTGGTTAACCCTACAAACATAAAAGTCTAATAAATTTTAGATTTAGTGTTAATTTTATGGCTTTTTCTTATGTCAAGGAGTATGAAAGTGAAACTGATGATGTGTAAAAGACGAAAGAAAAAATGAATAAAAAGATGGAAACAAAAACTTTCATTTAATGCAAAATTTCAACAACTTTTCAATTTATTTTTATTTTTTTTAATTTTCTAAGATTTTGAACAACAAACTCAAAAGGAATTTCATTCGACTACAAGCTACTTACGATCTAAGTAAACTGCAAAAAACTTATGAAAGAAAAGAATTTTCCCTGGCTAATAATGCAGAATCACACTCTTCAACCAAACAAGAAAATGAAAGAGATTTTTTATTTTTTTTATTTAAATGTTGATAAAACAAAAAGGAAAAATACTAACAAGTAAAAAACCAAGAAAAACAATTCTGGCCTAAATCGCAGATCGCAAATAATCACTTCAAGAAATCACACACTAGCAACTTAAAAAATAACTCTCACACTTGTCTAAAAACCCTAAAGAAAAAAATTTTAATGACAACTTTTTTTTTTTTTAAATGAAAAAGAAAGATATGGCTAAGATCAACTCTAAGCTACTGACTGCTAGGATAGAGATTCAAAAACCTGAGAGGTATAACTCTTGTCAAGGTTAAGATGACTGCCTTACCCTCAACAAAAACTATCCTGCACAAGCACACTACTAACAATCCAATAGCAAGTGTGTGCACGTGAGCTGTGTAAAGCCAGAGAGCGTGTACATGCAGGCTGGCCTTATACAGGTCGTGTGTATCTCTAAACTCTGAGAAAAAATAAAAACAAACAATTCAAACCAGGAAGACACCACTGATATTGATAACCAGGATCTCCTGAAGGCTTAGACACTTTCTTTAACAGAAAAAAGCAAACAACGAAAGGAAAAAATTCGTAAAGAAAACCAATCTAAGATAAGACTATAAACAACCAAGACTCAGACAGAGTTCCAGAAAACCCCTGAAATTGATTGATTATAACAGGGAAGAGGATGATTGCCTCAAAAAAAAATTGGAATCTACACGCTATTGCTACTTCTTCATCTAGCGTTCACACGCGAGCTGTAAGAGAGTAGGGTGCGGGTACACACATGCAGACCTTATGCAGGCCACGTGTACCTCTGTGGGTATCGAAAAAAAACACAGTCAAGAAAATAATAGAGAAAGATGGTATGGGAAACTAGACTCTCTGCTAGCTCAGACTTTTCAGAAACTTAAAAAAACAAAAAACAAAAAAAACAAGCAAGAAAACCAGTCTTTTAAAAACTACCCAAAAAATAAAATTCCAGGAACCCTAGAGACTTCCCCAGTATGGTCACCAATTTTGTTGTGAGGGAAATCCCCTTACGGACTAACAAATAGGGTTATCTTATGCATGCATATATGACCAAAAGAAATATACTTTCTACCTTCATCCCCAGACTTAAACCCCATTCCTTTTCATCAAATACATGGTTTAGACCAACATACCTTGTTCCAGATGTTCGATGTCGATTCTTCCTCCCGCTTGATCACTTGTTAGCAGTCCTCCTTTCAAAGTTGACCTGTATACAAAACAAGCAACAAACTACACATGCATTTTACCTATAGACTAATGGGTTAGAGATTCAAACATATATCTATTGTATTATGGAGAACTCATAAAGTGGGACGGGAAAAACATTTCTTTATTACTTTGAATGAATCAACTTACAAATGTCGAGACCGGCCACTGCTCTGCGAATCCTGATCTTGGGCTCCTCTTCAAATGTCCTCCAACTTCTTTGTTTTGTATCTCTTATTGCACAAGGATGGCTAAAGGGTTGGGACAATGGGAATATGCAATTGGGCAGAGTTTCTTTGCTATATTTTTCCTCCTTCCAAATGGGACCCCTACCCCTTCTTTTATAGGCTAGAAGGAGCTAGGTATTTGGATGAACCCTCAGTCATGCATGGCCAAAAGTTTCAGTTAACTCACCCAAAGTTGTGTGTTCCATTGGCAACTTTCCCTTTTTCATGCTTTTGTCGGTCCATGCAGGTTGTTTTAGGTCAGCTAGCATGTACACGCGTGCAGTAATGGAGTAGGGTGCATTGACCCTTATAAAAGAGGTTTTTTAAAGAGTTGTTCAACAGTGCTTTGGCAAAGAAGGGATCTGAGATGGCCTGATGCCAGGTAAGCATGTATGGTGCAATTTAGGGTTATAACAATAGGATTAGAGGAATTGTTTGAATCATAGATTCGTATAAGAATTTGGAATAGTTCTTTTGTTGTGAATGTCTTTCTTGTTCCTTCTCTGCCTGTAAGGAACAAGTGCAAAGGAGTGTGCATGCTCAAGCGTTTTTTAAGTGCAATGTCCTTTAAAATTGTTTGTTGTTCTTGATTCAACAGACGTCTGATTCTATGGTATTCATTATTTTCAATAAGGAAAGGTTGTTTTGTGACTTGAAAACCAAGATTAATACGTTTTTCAGTGCTTCTTGCTCGAGGACGAGGAAAATCTGCTTGCAAGCCATAGGACTCGTGGGGAGTTCTGGTTGTTTTTCAGTTTGTCAATGTCTCATCAAGATTGTAAGGGTTTTCTAGTTCATTAACTGGGCTTTCTAGATCACCCCATGTTGGATTAACATTGTAAGTAAATATAGATTCATTGGTTTGCACTATAGTCTCAGAGGCAACATACGCAACTTCCCATGTAGGGAAGTTATGTTTTAATGTGTTTTCATTTTCATCGAACGGAACGTATAATAGTATTTTTTCTCTACAATAGTTTTCATAGTCGATATGTTTGTTGTATTTGACAAACCGTATCACAGACGATTTTTTTCTTTTTGATATGGGTGCACCATTTTTTTTGTAATATGATATGAATTCTCCTAAGCATATATGCTTAATAGGAGACTGATGTTGGAGGTAATAATCAATAATAGAGAGACATAGTACATCCTCTGAATTGTCAGGCTCTTGTTCTAGAAAAGACAATGGTTTAAGCACAAATGTGTGTTTCTCAAGTGGAGATGTGTTTATGAAGACACATTTTCTTGAACTACAATTGAGGGGTAGAAAAAGTGCAATGTGCGTTGCTTGTTGAGAAGACATTTGTTGAAGATTAAGTAATGTATTACCAATCGTACGTATCATTTATATCACATCAATATGACTTCTTTCATGTTCTTTCTGTATTCTTCTTAATGCACTTGTCATAGATTTGTCAACCTTTTCCATATACGAGGTACAGTAGGATGTTGTAGCATATGCATTGAGGACATACTGCGCATCTGTATTTGCAATCCACATAACTGGAATGTCCTTGGAGAAACTTCTATTCCAGATATGGGAAAGTTTTCGTTTAAGGAAAACTGTTGGTTGTTTAAGCATACATTGTATGGCTTGGATGTACTCATCTTTTGTTAGATTTAGCTCTGTCAAGAAGTCATCGAAGCTCATTAACCCATCAAAGTCTCGCTGTTCTAGAAATGTGAACAAGATAATAGATTTCTCAATGACAAAATTCTCCTCTAAACTAAGTGGCTCTATGATTCTTGTTGTTCTCATTAGCGACACGAGGAAGTTGTATCTGCAACGCAAGTTTTTTCGTTTTTTACAACTTTTTGTATGATAATGTCTATGAACTTTGGCAAGTTCTGGATCCAAATGATCTGTGTTTCATGTTATGTATTTGTCCACAAACTGTTCTATATGTGAGTTGTTGTCATCTCCATAGACCGGTGCACCCTCTATCCACAACAGTGTGTGGTCATGCTCACTCCCCCTATTCTGGAATTCAATCACAAAAAAGTAGTCCGATATTTTTTCCGAAAAATGTTTCATCATGGCATATCAATTGTCTCAAATCATTTATTCTATGTCTATAGTAGTGAGTACATGTCACTGGATCTTTTCTTATGAGGTAGTCAATATTATCATTTTCCAGTGTATCAGTTTGTTTTTTACGTTTCCTTTTCTTATGCAAGTCAGATACCATAGCCACCAATGGATCCTAGCGATGCTCTGCACTTGTAAATGTGATGAAAAACGTTGGCGGTCCCAATTGTCATATCATTGAAAAAATAGTTTTCTTGTTTTGTTGCAAATAGTTAGGAGAGATACGAATGTTTTTGAAATCTATGTATCCAATATCAAATTTCAAGATATTTTCTAGGTTTACTTTGTACTTGACATATTTGGCCAACAACTTTCTTCCTTGTAGCTGGCCTTTTTCTTATTCACGCCCACATGCAAGACAACACTTGTTCTATTATTATGCACATTGTTTTGAAAAACAAATTTGTTATGTGACAGGAGAAGTCACCGCTTAAATGTAGCAACTCCCATCGAACTATTTTATGGTAACTAAATCATTCTTTAATGTCATTGGGATGTGGATATCTATAGAACAGTGTTGGGAAGTTCATTTCCTCAACAAATTTGTCCTTGAATATTCCAAGTGGACGTTTCCCCTCAGCAGGTGCAATTTTGACAATCTTGTCTTGCAAGTCATGAATGCGTTGTGAATCAGTGAATCCATGTACCAATGTCTCAGTAGGTGTTTAAGTCTCCAATTCATCGCTTGTATCAAATTCATTAGTAGTTTCGAGAGTCTGTGTAGAGTTGTCATCCCATTCTCCCAGAACACTGTTCCAATTCTCATTTATACAAATGTTTTGTGCTTTGTACAGGGCCCTAGAACATAATTCTTTTAATGCTTTCATGAAAACATGCACACACACTTTACCTGTCTGATATTCATTCTTGTATTGCAAGTGTCTTTTGAGAGCCACAACAATTGTCATTATATCGCTAATGAATTGTGGCAAGGATTTTTGCACAACATCTAGTTGGACAGGCACATTAATAATTGACCCTATTAATCCCATTTGTGGTCGTTTATAGCCCCAGGGTATGATTTGTGCAAATGAAATTCGCAGAGACACAAGTCTCTCTTCAAGTTCTGTAAGCGCACTTACATCTAGTAATGGTGTATTACATCTTATTTGGTCAGGTGTTGCAAACTGTGGCAGTTTTCCATTTTCAAGCGACCATTTGCATGGAAGACAAATTTTGCCAGTGGAAAATGTTTTATCATTTAGTGTCAAGTGGAGGTATTCTACTTCCAAATCAGGCATGAAAGACTTAGTCATTTTTGTGAAATTCAATTGATCGCAAATTACACATGCAATCGAAGGAGTGTCTTTGATTTGTTTCACATAGGTCTATCTTGCATCTTTCTTCCGTAGGGAAGTATGCGTAGAAATTGTTTGTTGGTTTTCATTGGTAGCAGTGCATGTTGTTGGTTCTAGCCCACGAAATGTGATTTTTTTCTCTCGGACAATGCCATGACCATTGTGCGATATGTGACCGTACCTGCTTATCTTGTGTTGTGAACAAACAATATCTCTTAGGTTGTGATATGTCAGTTTCTGTCTAGAAGGAAGCGTAGTAATGTATTTTTTTCTCTCACATATGACCTTTTTCAAGTTGTGATAACTTAGTCTACATTTTTTGTTCAAGGGCAGGATGGCCTCATGGCAATTGGGATGAGTTTCATTTTGATTAAATAACATGTGATGCTTATGCAGATTCGATGTGGTTTGGCTGGAATTGACATTGGATTTTGAACCGGTAGTATTTCCCATACCACCAATGTATTTTTTCCTCTCACGTATGACCTTTTTCAAGTTGTGATAAGTTAGTCTACATTTTTTGTTTGAGCCCTCTATGGCCTGATCACAACTGGGAAAAGTTTCACGTATGACCTTTTTCAAGTTGTGATAAGTTAGTCTATGTTTTTTGTTTAATCCTTGTATGGACTCATCACAACTAGGATGGGTTTCATTCTCACTAAATAGCATTCTACGAGTATGCACATTCTATGTGGTTTGGGTGGCATGGATAGTGGACCCTGAACCAATGGTATTTCCCATCAAAGGTTGATAATGGATATGTGGCGTATTTGTTTTCAACGAGATGATGTCAATTGTTTGATCGTAGTTTGAATCAATACACCAGGAGTGGAAACTGTCATCTAGCAGGGTCGACCAGACCTGGATATTTACTCTAAATATGATAGATAGCCATTGCAAAAATATTCTGGCACCCTCTACATTTCCTTTTTCATATGGCAATGCCATGTTTACAAGATATTATTGCCAACTTCCAATTGTCGGCATATTTTCTAGGAGATATGGCGAAAGGTGTTGATGCAAATAGCTAAAAGCCTGTTGGTTTCCCCCTATAATTGCATTGCAAAAGGATTGTACAGTGTAAAGCTGCAGTGAATGCACATCGAAATATGTTGCTACCAAATAGCAAATTGCATTGAACAGACTATCTCCACAACTAGATGCAACAATTGTTGCTATCTGCAAGCCATGGCAGTGTACACGATGCATAATTCATTTCCATTGTGATTCAAGGTCTTTGCAAATGAGGGACAAGTAAATATGAGGTCCTCCAAGATTTCATATGGATAATTTTCTATACTGTAGTGGTTCATAATTAACACTGGCAGGATTGGCATCATGGAACAAGATGCAATATGGATCGTTGGATGCAGTTTTTTTGAATAGTATATATCTTGTTTTTCTTGTCAATGACCATATTCCAATTGATATATTGAGCCACTTAGACAACCACGGTATACAAAATGTATCTCCCCAAATTCCCCTCTCATGTGCAGGCAAAATTGCAGATGCAGAAAACCACATCTTTGAAAAATATGTAGTGACATCATGTATTCCATGCAACTGCCAAAGAAAGTGACATGCCAATTCGTATTCATACAACTCCAATGCCTCAACGTCGCCATTTTTTAAGCAACACAAGAAATAATCTATCAGTCCATTGTGCAGGTCGTTCGAGGAATAACGAAAATGCAATAGAACTTGAAATGCATCGAAAAGGGAATCCCCTACAGTATACGAGAATGCATCCAATCTAAAAATCCCATTTCTATGCAATACCTGGTCGATGTTGTCATGCACAATGGAGTCTGTATCTATTTCATAGAAATCAACATCTATTACTTGTTTCATCTCTTAAACTGTGATTTTCAAGATGTTTCTTAGATATATTCAGTTTATATGCAAACAGAGAAAAGAAAAGAAAAAAAAAAAAAAGACAAATACAAAACTACAAGTGCAAAACTGCATACCAATTCCTCTATCTATCCTTCAAACTTATCTTGTCAAATTCAATCCTCCCTAGTCGCCACAACATATGAAAAGTAAACAAACGTACAATGAACAGTGAACCAAACATAACAGACTACGCAAATAAATAACACTATAAATTTGTTGAGCACAAAGACTGAGTATTCAAGGTATATCATTTTTGAACCTATTCATGGTGTGCATCCTACAATATTTTCAGAGGCAGAAGATGCTTTGCAAGACACAAAGGACAAGACAAAGGAAATAGGTGGACGTAGTTTACCCTGGCAGATGCTTGCCCCTTGTGACAACTCCAAACTCATTTTCTAAAACCCTTTGCATTGCTATTTTGGAAACATCTATGGCACAATCTCCAGAAAGTGGAAGTTGGCAGATGTGATTAGAAGGGAACAACCTAGAAAAAATGCACCAAATGCATGGTTTTGAGTAACAGAAAACAAGAGGAGAACATCTAGTTTTCTTTTTTATATTTCATTGTAGCTGCGAAAGATCTGGGTTCTATGTACAACATCGACATTCAAAGTGGAACAAGACGTTTGGAAGGGAACAAACTAGGCAAAATGCACAAAACGTATGGTTTTCGGGAACATATAATATGAGGAGAACATTGGGAAAAAATGCTCCAAACGTATGGCTTTCAGGGGCAGGAAAAATGATGAGTTTTATTTTTTATATGTCACCACAGTTGTGACAAATGCAGGTTTTGTATAGAACATTGATGTTCAAGAACAAGGAAAAGATTTTGGGTGTAGTAGCCACACAGAGAGATGTTCTGCAACATGATTTTGAGGCAGGGACTCCTATTACTCAAAATTCTTGCTTGCAAGTTGTAAATAGCAAGCAAGAAACAAGGAATAGCAACAAAACCATGGCATGAAAACTTACCCATCAATGAGGGATGACATAAGCGTATCTCCAAAACTTGCAAACTGCAACAACAGGTCCAACTGCTTGCAAAGTTGAAGAACAACAAACCACTGAACAACCACGATGAGGTCCACCTGTAGCTACAGGACCTCAACTTTGCAAAGTTGAATCAAACAACAACAACCAACATCGAAAAAACCAACGAACAAGCATCAACCAATGAACCAACAATGTCGGTGAAGAACAACATTGCCCAAATTCATTGCAGACAACGTTGTATCAAAAAATGGAAGGAAATTGTGTTGTAACACACCTGTAGAATAAACATTTAAGGTTGTGAGGTCTGTTAGGTAAACACTTAAAGCTATGAGAACCGTCGAAGGGCGTCGCATATGCAAACATTTAAGAAAAAATGCAGTGTGGCAGGCATGTTTACGTACACAACAATGAAAAAGCCTCTCGAAACACACAACAATAAAGAAAAATCAAACATAATAATAGTAATAAAAATAATAATAATAACAATAATAATAATAATAAAACAATAGTTCGAACACTGGAGACTATGCTAAAAAAATTTACTCAGAGGAAAAAGTAATATGACAAGTAACTATCCATGCTCAAAACTTTGGATATCCAAACATTTCAATATGAATAGTACAAATTCAAAAACACTGTAGATGATAAAAACTTTGGATATGCCTACATATAAATCATTGGGAATAGCAAAGCGCTATAAACTTTGGATATCTAAACATTTCAATAGAACAGATTCAAAAATATGGTAGATCTTAAAAACTTTGGATATGGAAACATATAATTCATTGGGAATAACAAAGCTGGCAATAAGACCTCAAATCTATTATCCAATGAGATCATGACATATATGGGTTTTTTTATTATATAAAAAATAATAAAAAAACTCATAAAGTGAAACAAACTAATATAAAGTCAACTAATTATCGATAGCTATAGTCCCTCTGAGGGTTCGGTAAGGACTAATAACAATTATTCTTAACACATATAGCAGTAGTTTTGGTTAAATGTTTTTTTTTTTTTTTAATTTATTATTTTTTAATAGCTCATAATATAAAGGAAATTGATTATTTTTATTTAAAATTTACTAAGAATATTTTTTTGTTAAAAAAATCAAATTGTAAAAGGGATATTCATCCATTTTTACATTAAAAACCACAATTTTATTAATCAAAAAACAAATAATTTATTAAATCTACTTTTACATTAAAACAACGATTTTATTCAATCCATTTCTGCATTAAAAATAACAATTTTATTTATCCAAAAACAACAATTTTATTAAATCCATTTTATTAATCCAAAAATATATTTTTAGTAAACATTAACCAAGTTATGTTAATGGAAAAACATGAAAATTCAATATCATAAAATGTTTAAGCATCTTTGATCTATAATTGAGGGACTTATAATTGAGGGACTTAGAGTCCACACAATTCACCAATATTGATTCTTAAAGTGGAATAAAATTGTTTATCTATCAAACTAAGAGCAAGTTGCATTTGTCCTTTCCCTTTACAATTTTTTTTTAATTAAGTAGTTAAAGAAACACTGAAAGTGAAGCCTAACATCCCTCTTTTTTATATATATATATATATATATATATATATATATATATATATATATATATATTATAATTTCTATGGAAAATAACATATAGATTTTTATTTTTGGAAAAAATATCATCTTATCTTTAAGTTTATTACATACTAATAAAAAAACAAATATATGAAAAAAACAAAATAAATTTATACATTATTTAAAAAATAATAATAAAATTTAATATCCAAAAATTAATATAAATTTGTTTTAATTTTATAAAGTAAAAAGATCAATCAAATAAATTTATTTAATTTTATAAAATAATAAATATAATAATCAATCAAATTCAAATATAAATATTTAAAATCATTTACAAATATATAAATTAATAAATAAATGTATGTTTTTAAAAAAACTTTACACTTTCAAATTTAAGACAAATTTATTTAAATTTTATAAAATAAAAATCTAAGTGTTAAATATAATGAATACAAAATATAAACTAGAGTAAAACTCAAGTACTTTTAAGTGATCATGATAGGGATAATTTTAAGGATGCAAATTTATTTTAAAATATAAAAAACTTTCAGGATTCTTACTAATTCTTAATATGTCAATTATAAATGTTTAGCTATATTTTTGTAAAAATATTCAAATTTCTAAGGATTTTATATAGTTTGTATAAAAATATAGCCAAACATTTATAATTGACATATTAAGAATTAGTAAGAATATAGTTTATATAAAATTTTAGCATTTTAAGGTAAAATAATTTTATCCTATAAAATTTGGGCAAATTATTTTTAGAATGGCCAATATTTTTTGGAAAAAAGCATGAAAAATTAACCCATAAACAAAATTTAACCTTTAAAATTTTCCTTTTATCGATAAAAACATAATGTGATGTAAACTTGTTTGTTTGTTTTTAACAATTTTATATTGAATTTTATATTGAATGAAACTAGTTATTTGTTTTTAATAGTTGGATGGTAAGTGATGACGACTAGTATGTATCTTTGTTTATAATAATTGTATGGTCAACCGATGGAGTTTGTTTTTATGTCGAATGGTAATCTTCTCGTGTTCTATAGTATCGAATTTTCAATTTTTTTTAATATATAGATGACAAAAACTTCCAATTATCGTTATTCAAATTTAAGTTAAAATTAGAAAAAACATGGTATAGGTTAAACCGATATATCTAATCCCATAAAAAAACATATTGCGCGGCTTAAAATCGTACATATAATTGAAACTCCTCTGTGCTAGATTCCCTTGGGATGGGGGCATATGATCCATTACAAACGTATCCCTGTCACCTTTTTGAGTTGGATTAAAACACACTGAAAATGAAACCATTCCAAAGTAACATATTAAATGTGACATTTCCCTCTCCCTCATCATTATTATTTATCTATCGTTTTAATTTTTACATGTGTAAAAAGTGTCATATTTTAAATTTTATAAGATTTGATGAAAAATTATGATTATGATGTTTCGATATATATATATATATATATATATTAATTTAAATACACATAAAATAATAATATATTAATTTTATGTTAAAAAGTTATTAAATTAAAAGACTTTAAAAATCAATCTCACAAAGAAGTTTATAATTCAATCATCATTTACACAGTTTTTAGATAAAGAAATGTTTAAGTTAATAATAACTAACATTAACTTAATAATAACTATAACTATAAATTGAAAAATAAAAATATTTTAATTTAAACTTTATATAAAATTTTAATAATAAATTTAGTTTATTAAGAAAATTTGGATTTAATATTATTTAAAGTATTTAAAAAATTTCCTCATTCATACAATCTTTCAATCACTCATTAATATATATATATATATATATATATATATATATATAAATTATTTTTCTTTTATTTCAATTAAAATTTTTTACATATACATTACATTAAACAAAATTATTTATAAATTTTATTTTTTTATTTCAATTAAGTTTTTTACATATACATTACATTAAATAAAATTATTTTTAATTTGAATTAAGTGTTTTACGTAAATTATTACATTATATTAAACACATTACATTTTATTGGATGTTTTATTTTTTACCTAAAAATTTATAAAAAAAAAAACATGCAAAATTATTTATAAATTGTATTTTTTTATTTCAATTAAGTTTTTTACATATACATTACATTAAATAAAATTATTTATAATTTGAATTAAATGTTTTACTTACATTCTTACATTATTTAAACACATTACATTTTATTGGATGTTTTATTTTTTACCTAGAAATTTCAACTTCATTATATTTTATTGGATGTTTTATTTTGTACCTAAAAAATTTAATTTCTTTTTCATCTTATTCTTACACAGATATATATTTTTCATTAAACAAATTTTATTTAATACATATTGAATAAAAATCCAAATTAAAAAAAATCATAAAAAAATTAAAAATTTATTATTATAATTATATATATAAATTGATTTATAAAATATTTTATAAATCATTTTTAAAATATATAAAACAAAATTAACTATAAAATTTCAATAGTACGCTTCATAATAATCTCTAACATGAAAAACCTTAATTTCCATTCTAAATTGTCTTATTTTGGCCATATATATTTTAATTTAGAATGTAAATTTTAATTTAGAATGTAAATCTAAATTGTTTAAATATTGTCAATCATTGCCCATCTAAATTTACATTCTTGATCCAAATTGTTTAAATATTGTCTTATTTTGACCATATATATCTTAATTTACATTATAAAGTATTTTTTTTTGGCCATAGCCCCAAATATCTTATAAAGGATTCGTTTTGTGTTGAAAAAGCTCACCCTACCATGTATTTTCTAAGGTCAAATGCAGACTCGTACACGCGTCAATTTCAAGTAAAGCATTATGTATGATTTATTCTATTATTGACGGCGGCCTTCACAAGTCACGTTAAAACCAGAAAGATCCTTTGAATTGGAAGTGTCACGCCTTATGCAGAGTCTGGCCGGACAGATCTTTGATACGTTGAGCAGCAAGTGTCTTATTTTGGCGCTGGCTAAATGTTTTACTTTTTCGTTTTTTTTTCCAGAATTCCCGTAATGTAAATTTAGTTAAAAATCACAATTTTATTAATCCAAAAATAAATAATTTATTAAATTTATTTGTATATTAAAATAATGATTTTATTCAATTCATTTATGCATTAAAAATAACAATTTTATTAATCCAAAAACAACAATTTTATTAAATCTATTTTATTAATTCAAAATTATATTTTTAATAAAAATTAGTTAAATTATATTAATGGAAAAACATGAAAATTCAATATCATAAAATGTTTATCCATCTTTGATTTATAATTGAGGGATTGAAAATCCACACAATTGACCAATATTGATTTTTAATGTGGAATAAAATTGTTTATCTATCAAGCTAAGAACAAAGTGCATTTGTCCTTTCCCTTTACATTTTTTTTTTCAAATTGAGTAGCTAAAGAAAGATATATATATCATGGATATTTGAGCAAAAGTAATGTTCTCAATGTTGATTGCAATATGAAAAGATAAAATATAAACATATTTAAACATTGCGAATGTTGGATCAAGAACGTTTGCTTCAATGTTTTGTTTTGAATATTGAGAAGTCAACAACAAATTTCAGTCTCATTGCACATAGAAGATGACAAAACAACACTACTAGTCATGGTATCAACCAATATTCATATCATTAGTAACACACGCTCATAGGAACATGCATGCATTCCTAATCCTAGAGCCTCGGTACTCCCTGAATCACCATGCATGCTTTCCAAGTCAGTGCTTTCAAGAATGCATGTGCATTCCTGAGTAGAGGCACGCATGTGTTCCTGAAGAATCTAAGTTGACAAGCATGTGTCGTGGTTCAGGGAGCACTAAGGCTATAAGATTAGAAATGTGTGCATGTTCTTGTGTGTGCACATTCTTGTGTGTGCACATTCTTGTGCACCTTGTTATAACTCAAACTCTTTCTAAGGGGAAGTCCTGCCCTATGCATAAGCTCGTGGGGAAACTACTAGGAAAGCCACCCCTATCGATTTTTTGAGAAGGGGAGCTTCAAGGCTCAATTTGACCGAAGGTTTGGCAAAATCAACACTATCATCTCTTAAGGGTAAGGCATATGTGGGTACTAGTGAATAAAGTGCCAAAAAAATTAATTATGAATGAACTTATGAAATATTTGACTTGGACAACAATGCTCATTCACAAGTGCTTGAAGTATTTGTATTGCTTGAATTAGAATCATATGAGTACCAAAGTTATACATTGTAATGTAACATCATTCACCATACCATTCATCATTTAAAACCATAATCATCCAAAGATTACATGCCAAAGTTAACCGATGATGTTCCAATTAAGAGAACAAGGAAAGGTTTTGCGAACTGTTGTTATTAAACCACAAGGACATCAAGATTTGGAATGATTCCATTGAGTTATTTTAACCAAATGAAAGAGGGTAGTTGTATGGGATAGTGATGAAATGAAAACAATCATATACCATCAACCATTTTCATCTACATGCATCAGTACATAAAGTCCATAATGTAGTAATAAACATATTTAAGTTGTGTGTCAAGACAAAAAAATGAAGTATATACCAACAATAGTGTCTTAAGGGTCATATTTCAAAATTGTATCGTTCAAACAAGAATACTTCTTATGAGTGTTATGTCATATACCATAGATGCAATAGTGTTGTAACAATGCCCTTAAATCCATGTGACAAGGACAACAAAAAATCATGTATACCAATACAAAAATGCCTTGTCAAATTTGGATCATAAGCAGAGATAGAATTTGTGTATTTAGTATTCAATCCCATATCCCATGAGAACGTATTAATCACAACATTTAATCTTGTTCAAAATTAGAGAATTATGGTAGTCTATAATATATGTTTACATGGGATTTCAATCATAAAATAGAGCTAAAGGAAGATCGCATGTGTTGGTCATAAAATGGAAGAATAAAACTGTGTAAACATGCAATTTATCTAACAAGATTACTTATGTAATTTGATCATATACCATTAAGAAATCATGAACTTAAAATTATGTAGATTAGACAATGAACAAACCCTCAAATAGCATAAAGTGAAAGGTGACTTTTTGACATTTTAATGAGGTCATTGAGCCTCTTCTTTCATCGATTTTCTCTTATAGATGCTCTAGAACAATGAGATAATGAAAGATTGTAAGGATAGTGATACAAAGAATGAGATACTTATATCCAATCATGTATTCATATTTGTAAACCAGAGAATATATTAAGTGAAAATCCACAAGAGACTAATCATTCCCCTCACTTCCTCATCGTTTCACTATATGCAAGTGTGTTAACCATGATAATGCTTCAACATTATAAGAAATTTTGTGATGGATGATCTTATCAAGATCTATACCACATGTTCAAGCATTTAACCAAGGCATCCCATAAAAATAACCAAGATCATAGCATTTCAAGAGGACCTCAATGTATTAGGGTTAGATCATAAAGAGATGAACAATGAAGCTAGATAAAAAAATCCTTATGCATGCCAACACCAAGAATATTCTTTGAAGATCCAATTAGCATATGTGAGATCCAAATGCTAATAGATATGCCATTGAAAACATCTTAGATCCAAAAACTCTAGACTAAAGATGAAACAAAATCAAACCCTAGATTGCAAAGAAACAAAATAAATAAAACAAAAGGGGAAAAGACAAATTTTGGGATTTTTTATGGTTGAAGAGAAAGGTAGACCAATGCCTAATGAATGGATGTGGGTTCACTACCCAAATCTAAGTGAGGATTAGAGTTTAAATATGAGGTAATGTTGAAGGTACCTAGAAAGGATTACCTATCAAGCATCACCTAGGGAAAATAACATTCTTCAAATTTGGATGGGGGGATTGATCCACTAGGGAGTCTCTCCAAGTACTACTAAGGTAATCTCAAAGCATGGCCATTTCCAATAGGGAAGATCCCCTAGACATATTACCTCAATGCAAAAATCAAAATCCTCAATGGTCAAAGGGATTAAAGAAAGAAAGGTATACCTTAGTTGCCCTTCCAAGTGGAGAAAAATGCACTCCTTTGGACTTGTAATAGCTCTGTCCTCCAACAAACCTAAAAATTATTATACACAAATCCTTGATCATTAACCTAAAATATCACATAAAATAGTATATATACAAAAGAAAGTTTTTAGGCAAGTTTTTTCATCATTCTTCAACAACAAAAATGAGAGAGGTATTATACTTTTATAACTAAGGAGCTTGCTCACTACAATGAGCAAGACAATGTGCTAGCTTAAAAACATGAGAAAAAACCATTATCCCAAGCCAAAACCATGGGAAAAAATACAAGTAATCCCTCAAAATCCTCCAATACATGAGCGCCCCCCTCAAAATGGTCAAAATGCATCAACAGAGGGCCACATGTGTGGACTAAAGGGCTGAGAACAAGTGTTCCCTCTCATAAAAGAATTCCAATGTCCCAAGAATGAGTGAAAGACAATTCAATAATGGTCCAAGGACTCAAGCTCCCCTCTAACCAACTCCCAAGAGCTAGGAAGTGGAAAAAGAATGAAATATCAACCTCCAAGAATGAGACATCACCCCATATGTGTGGGATGTCCAAGATAAAATCCAACGTGAATGGTATGTGTGACCTCCTCAATAAGGGTTCTCCTGAATTAAATCATTTTGGTTAATGCCACATCATATTGTAGTCAACATAACCACCTATAACTACTCCAACACCATGTAACCACCTCCTAAGAATCCTCAAATGCATCAATAAGATCCCATGTGTGATCTAAGGAGGGAACAATAAACCATGTGTGTTAGTACACCGTCCAATTGAACAAGGAGATAAAATATAAGAGGT
Source organism: Picea engelmannii (assembly GCA_009831015.1). Lineage (NCBI taxonomy): Eukaryota > Viridiplantae > Streptophyta > Pinopsida > Pinales > Pinaceae > Picea > Picea engelmannii. Next base: position 207,717 of record ML777689.1, on the reverse strand, counting down.
CCATGTGGAAAGTGTGATGATGAGGCATTCTTGTCATGGCCCGATGCACTATCATGGATCCAAAAGTAGTGACATGTATTCCAATGTAGTACACAGATCTCAAGGAAGGTGGAATGGATCCCAATGTCTATATATATGACAAAAACTAGGTACACATATCCCAAGATGGAATAATGGATCTCAATGTAGTATCATGGATCTCGAGGCATGGTACATAGATCCCAATACAAGGTACCCACTTGAAGTCATCAATTGATATTCTTGGCAAGCCATTATGTGATGCACACCTAGTGATTTCTCTTAGCACAATATGAAAATAATGGTTAGTTTTAATATTTTCCTAATTTTTACCAAGGGGGAACATCTACCCTTAAAAATGCAACAAGTCCTAGGAAAGTAAGTATTTTTTAAGTCCCTAGGTGAAAGAAGGGAAATATTATGAATATTTATGGAAATGGGGGGATGGGGGGGGGATACTTCATAAGATGACCCTCAATGTCATTTTATATGCATAGGTCTTATTATTTTATTCATATATCTTTCATGAGCAAGGTTTTTTATACAATAGCCTTTAAGAGTGAGCTTTAGCATTGTGTTACTTATCCTCGACATTGTTTCTTGCTACCCCTTTTTGCCTTTTTATTTGTGTTCATTTTATTGAGCAAATCCATTTTTATTTATATATTCATATATAAGCTATGAACTAGGGGCATTGGATTCATAGCGAGGTGGAATTTCTCAAGCTTTATTTTTTCTTTTGATTTATTGTCGTTCACCTCTAACCTTTTTTGGCTTTATTAACCTAGGTTTTATTCATTAGACCCTTTTTGGTAACATTTTATAAGTCATACATGATCAAGATAGAATTTTATGGATGGAATAAAGTGTAACAGGGAATGTTGAAAGTTTTAATATGGTTAGAAAGTGGAAAATGCTACCTTGTCTAGTTACCTTGTAACACACATTGACCTTAGCAAGGACAACACTTCTAAAGGAAAACTATGGGCCCCCAAGGTGCGACGAGGAAAATAATTAAAATATGCATGTTATGAAGTTCCATTGAATTTAATTTTAGTGCTTACCACTTCCATGAATAACCAATAAGTTATAACATCACATCCAATTGAACCTGTAAATATGTTGACCTACACAGAATAGATCTAGATAAATAATAATACACACATTTGTAGAGAGAATTGGAAAAGGAAGAAGAAGGAGAGAAAGAATGGAAGAATTCTCATTAACCGTTGTGAATAATGAATAATTTACACATGATATACTCTGTATAACTCAATGAGTTCGACTTGAGGTGAACCAAGTCGCCATAGTGGCATTCTAGAGTGATCTGGACACACACCAGCAGTTACGGGAGTGAACTGCCACCTATTCTAGTCTCTCAAGCAGTTACGGGAGTGAACTACCACCTAGTTGAGTTAACTAGTCAACTAGTCTTCAGTTAACTGACTGAACAGAGAGTAGTGACGAGTTAACTGATGGAATCAAGTCTAATGTGCCACTCTAGTGATGATACCAAGGCAAGGTCGAATTAGCATGGTGATGATCCCAATGTTGCATGGTGATGATCCCAATGCAACATCTAAACTCAACTCAACTATTCAAACTGAAGTGTGAATTGAAAGAGAATATTCTCTAGGTGGAATATTCTCTCCTAAAATATAGGAGACTAGATAATGACTAATTATGACTAATAAACAAATAAAAACCTTAGGAAAATGAAATCCTAGGTGTGTGTGAGGTAACTCCAACACCCCCCCTTGAACATCACTATGGTGAAAACAAAGATTAGGTCCTGACAATGAGGCCATGTTAGGTACCCAAGTACAAAAGATACACTGAAAATAAAGTGAGGAAAGAGGGAAAACCTCATGGGAAAAACCCCCCCTCAAGGTACAATGTATGTAAAAAATAAGAACTACGGTTGCTAGGAAACTGTGTCCTTCACTCCAAGACGACCTCGTAGAGAATGGAATTTCTTCTCAATGAAGGTCTTGGTGAAAATGTTTGTCGTATGTTCTGCTGAAGGACAGAACTGTAAGTCAATGATCCCCTCGTGTAACAAGTCCCGGATGTAGTGCATGTGGATCTCGATGTGCTTCATCCTCTGCCTCTGAACTAGATCTCTGCAGAACTTCAGAGTGCTTTGGTTGTCACACCATATGATGATCGGTCAATGAAACTGAATGCCCAACTTAGTGAGAAAATGTTGTAGCCACATAGCCTGAATGGTTATGTTAACTACCCCTCTGTACTCTGCCTCGACTGAAGATAGAGAAATGACAACTTGCTTCTTGCTCGACCAACAGATAGGCCTGAAACCAAGACTGAGTGAGTAACCAGATGTGGACTTGCGATCAATGCTATCGCCAGCCCAGTCAGAATCAGTAAACCTAATGAGATCTAATGTAGAGTTTGCTACATAATGAATCCCAAAGGTGATGGTGCCCTGTACGTATCGAAGGATATGCTTTTCATCTTTCCAATGTATCTCATGTGGCTCCTGCATGAACCTGGAAACTATGCCAACTGCATATGAGAGGTCTGGTCTGGAGTGTGTGAGATACAACAAGCTCCCCACTAGCTGTTTGTACAATGTGTTGTCAACCAGTGGAGTCTCCTCACCATCCTCAAGTTTGACTCCTAATAGGAAAGGAGTCGGAGTAGATTTGCAATCTGTCATGTGAAATCTCTCAAGGAGATCTCGTGCATACTTGTCTTGAGATAGTTTGATGCCTGATGCATCCTGACTGATCTCAAGTCCAAGGAAGAAGTGTAGTGGACCCATGTCCATCATCAAAAACCTGTCATGAAGAATCCTCTTGACTGCAACAATCGTTGAAGTTGAGCAACTGGTGATCAACAAATCATTTGACATACAGAACTAAAAGTAGAAGTGAATTAGCCATCATAAGCATGTATACATTCAGGTCTGATTTACAACGTACAAAGTTTTGTGACAACAAGTAGGAGTCCATCTTGGTATACCATGCCCTCGGAGCTTGTTTGAGGCCATAAAGTGACTTCTTCAGTCGACAGACCAAAGATGAGTCCTGCATAAATCCTTGGGGCTGCTCCATGTAGATCTCCTCATAGAGATCATGATGAAGAAATGCATTATTCACGTCCATCTAATGGAATTCTCATCCCTTGGCTTCCGCAATGGCAAGTGCCAATCGAATGGAATCCATCTTCACTACTAGAGTGAAGGTCTCATCATAGTCAATACCATGAACCTGCTGAAAGCCTTTAGCAACAAGCCTGGCTTTGTATCTATCGATCTGCCCATCCGATGCGCTCTTGGATCTGTGGACCCGTATGCATCTGAAAAGTTTCCTCCTAGAAGGAAGGGGAACCAAATCCCAAGTCTGGTTCTCGAGGAGGGAGTTGTACTCCTCCTGCATGGTGGATTCCAAAAAGGGATTTCTAGCAGCCTCGCCATAAGACTGTGGATTTGAAGAATGAACCAAGAAAATATGCTTGTTCAGTGGCAGTGAGTGCAATAGGAGGTGCCTTGAAGTCAGATCGAGTCCTCCTAGTATTGGCTGGATCACCTACTAGATCCCCTGCATCCTGAAGAGTAGTCTGTGTCCACTTGGGCCTCTGCTCTGTCTCTACAACTGCATCTGGATTCTCTGACTCTGCATATGAATGTACTGACTCTGAGTCTGAATCTAAATCCTCTGAGTCCTCTGAATTAGAACTCTCGTCTGAAGAAGAGTCGACATGTGCATGCTCATCTTCTCGGACAGGTGGAAGAGTGAAGGTGTCTACATGCGGCTGTTGAGGTACATTCGAGACACTTTCCTCGAATTGGAAACTACGCTCAATGATGAGCCAGTATGAGGAAAGATCAATAAGTCGATATCCCTTCACACTGTCGGGGTATCCAACAAAAATGCACTCACTGATCTGTGGATCAAGTGCCTTCCTCTTTTCAGAGGGAATCCAGGCCCATGCACGTGAACTAAAAATGTGAAAGTGGGCCACTTTCGGTTTGAGGCTGCTCCAAGCCTCGTAGGGGGTCTTATCCTTGACAGATCTATGGGGAGATGTATTTTGGATGTATGTTTCACAGTTAAGTTCTTCAGCCCATAGTCTCTGGTAGTGACTTTGTATGCAACATGCAAGATGCCATCTCCTTTAGAGATCGGTTTTTCCGCTCAGCAACTCCATTTTGCTGCGGAGTGTAGGGAACTATATGCTGCAGCTGAATCCCTGCCTCATGGAAAAGATTGTGGATCTCGTGATTGAAATACTCTCCCCCATTATCAATTCGGAGGACTTTGATCTTCTTTTCGGACTGTGTCTCAACCAAAGATTTGAAATCTTTGAGGTGTTGAAAGACCTCGGATTTTTGCCTAAAAAAGTAGACCCATGTAAAACATGAGAAATCATCAACAAAAATGAGAACAAATCTCGCTTTGTTGATCGATGGATGCGGAAAAGGACCCATGAGGTCACTGTGGATCAGATCTAAAGGTGCGGAAGCTCACTAAGACTTTCCTTTGTTGAATTTATCTTGAGGGTGTTTTCCAAGAACACATCCCTCACATACTCCCTTGGAATAATGGATGTCTGGTAGACCATCAACTAATTTGTGTTTTCTAAGCTATTGCATGTATCTGAAATTCAAATGTCCAAACCTTTCATGCCGTATCCTACTACTTTCATCGGCATGAGTAAGCAGTAAAGCAGAATCAGGTTCAATGACTTCAAAAAATGTATTAAATCTAGACTGATGATTTACCTCACCAATAGCAACCTTGGAGTTGGTTTGCATGTCGTAGATGTCCACAAAATTTGGTGTGAATACGAATTTATTTCCGGTGCCATAATTCGTCATTTGATACATAGAGAGAAGGTTGATAGAAAACTTGGGAACATGCAACACATTCTCAAAGCTTCTGTTGGTGAGTTCAATCCTTCCCTTGACGGTGACTTCGACAGAAGAGTTGTCCCCCATCAGAATGGAAATACCTTTGCATGCATCCAAAGAAGAATATATTGCTTCTGAGGTATCCATGTGATGTGATGCTCCTGAGTCTATGATCCAAGCATCGGGAGAGGAGTTGATAGCAATCAAGGCATGGCTACAATTGTCTTTCTTGGAATTCAGATCTTTTGGCTTCTTCTTCTTTGAACCCTTGAGGATTCAATCTCCAAGGTTGTTTTGCTGAAGTATTTAAGACATCGGATCTATTTTCTTTTGCATGCATGCAGATTCCGAATCGAATCCTTTGTGACAGTATTTGCATTTCTCTCCTTTTCTTCCCTTTTCTCCTTTGGATTCAAAGGCATCGGTGAAGGGTTTTGTGTACCCTTCCTTCTTCGTATGGGCATGAGCTTTCCGCTTATGTTTATCTTTAGATTTCTGATATTTGTATCCGCCATCATACACAATGAGTTCATGCGCCCTTGGGCCTTTGATTGCACCCATGTTGATGAGCTTGGTTTTCTCTTGTGTCAAGGATTCAATAAAGTCCTCAAGAGAAGGCATCTTCCAGGTGGCTCCAGAGGTGAATCTAATAGTATGGAATGTGGATACGAATACAGAGAATTCAGGTCCAAGCTTGGAGATAATGGTGAGAACCATTTGTTTCTCCTCCTTCGATTTATCAACCCCACAAGATTTGAGTTGCGATAGTAAATCCTTGAATTTTGTAAAGAAATCTTAGATATTCTTGAAGTTTTTGGATCCAATGTGAGAAGATCCACCTCCAGTATGTGTCCCCTCATCTCATCCTGTTTTCCAAAGATCCCTTCCAAGATGGTACAGGCTTCATTGGGAGTCTTACAGGAAGATACATGAAAAAGGAGATCGGGAGAAATAAGACTGCAAATTGTTCTGAGTGCCTCATCCATGTCATTTAAGTACTTGGATTTTCATATGGCTGATGTCGAATCTGTATCTGTATTCATGGTTAACCTATACAACCCTCTGGATCAAAGATGTATGGCTATTTTCTCCTTCCATGCAAAATAGTTGTAAGGTGTAAAAATGAATTCTTTTTGGAATTCCATCTTTCCGATGTCTTCAATCTTTTGTACCTGCAAACAATTTTGGTGTAGCTTTTTCTTAGCAATCCATCGGCTCTGATACCATGTAAATGCGTTGACCTGCACAAAATAGATCTAGATAAACAATAATACACACATTTGCAAAGAGAATTGGAAAAGGAACAACAAGGAGAGAAAGAATGGAAGAATTCTCATTAAGCGTTGTGAATAATGAATAATTTACACATGATATACTCTATATAACTCAATGAATTCGACTTGAGGTGAACCAAGTTGCCATTTTGGTGGTCTAGAGTGATTTGGACACATACCAGTAGTTACGGGAGTGAAATACCACCTATTCTAGTCTCTCAAGCAGTTACAAGAGTGAACTGCCACCTAGTTGAGTTAACTAGTCAACTAGTCTTCAGTTAACTGACTGAACAAAGAGTACTGAGGAGTTAACTGAGGGAATCAAGGCTAATGTGCCACTCTGGTGATGATACCAAGGCAAGGCCGAATTAGCATGGTGATGATCCCAATGTTGCATGGTGATGATCCCAATGCAACATCTAAACTCAACTCAACTAGTCAAACTGAAGTGTGAATTGAAAGAGAATATTCTCTAGGTGGAATATTCTCTCCTAAAATATAGGAGACGGGATAATGACTAATTATGACTAATAAACAAATAAAAACCTTAGTAAAAAGAAATCCTAGGTGTGTGTGAAGTAACTCCAACAGAACCACCAATACATGAAATATCAGGATAGATCACAGTGAAACCATAATGTACCTTCCATAGTGTATTTGTCATTTGAAAGTGAGGGAAGAGGTTTTCATTTTATGTCCAGTTGCAAGTCGCATCTCAAACCATTTCAAGGACTCTTGGCCAATTCCTCCTCAGGGAATAAAAACATAACGAAGCAACATTTTTTAGTTCTATGAGATGCTGCAAGCTTGTTTAGGCATGGAATAGGTGACCAAATTATCCATCCGCTCCCAAGGAACGATTTCATAAATTGGACCACTAAATCCAAATGTTGCATTGCTTCTTACTAAGCAAAACCCTAGTTCTCAAAATCAATGAAAAAAACAACTTCTGAGGAATTGGACCCAAGAGTGAGGGGTGATCTAGCTGAAATCCTATGCTATAAATCCAACGGAGACGACGGTTCCTCAATCCGAGTCCCATTTTTCGTGATATTCCTAGATGCAAGTCGCATCCCAAACCATTTCGGGGACTCTTGTCCAATTCCTCTGCAGGGCATAAAAACCTAACAAAGAAACTTTTTTGAGTTCCATGAGATGTTTCAAGATTGATTAGGAATGGAATAGGTGACAGCATTATCCATCCTCTCTCGAGGGATGGTTTCATAAATCAAACCCCTTAATCCAAATGATGCATTGCTTCAAACTAATCAAAACACTAGTTCTCAAAATCAATTAGTAAAACAAATTATGAGGCATGGAACCCGGGAGTGAGGGGTGCTCAAGCTCAAATACTATCCCAGTAAAATATTGGATTGGACGTTTCCTCAATTTGAGTCTTGGTTTTCATTTTATGTGCAGTTGCAAGTCGCATCCCAAACCATTTCAGGGACTCTTGGCCAATTCCTCCTCAAGGCATAAAAACCTAACGGAGAAACATTTTTGAGTTTCGTGAAATGATGTAATATTTTTTAGTAATGGAATAGGTGGACACATTATCCATACACTCCTGAGAAACAGTTTCATAAATTGGACCCTTGAATCCAAATGTTGCATTGCTTCAAACTAAGCAAAATACTAATTCTCGAAATCAATGAGTAAAACAACTTATGAGGCATGGAACTCAGGAGTGAGGGGTGCTCTAGATGAAATCTCATCCCATTGATCCAACAAAATCTACAGTTCCTCATTTGGAGTCTTGATTTTCATTTTATGCCTAGTTGTAAGTTGCATCCCAAACCATTTCGGGGACTCTTGGCCAATTCCTCCTCAGGGCATAAAAACCTAATAGAGCAGCATTTTTGAGTTTCGTGAGATGTTGCAAGCTTGTTTAGGAATGGAATAGGTGACCACATTTTCCATCCTCTTCCGAGGCATGGTTTCATAAATTGGACCCCTAAATCCAAATGTTTCATTTCTTCTTACTAAGCAAAACCCTAGTTCTCAAAATCGATGAAAAAACAACTTCCGAGGGATTGGACCCTGGAATGAGTGGTGGTCTGGATTAAATCATGTGCTAGGAATCCAACAAAAATGACGTTTCCTCATTCTGAGTCTCGGTTTTCATTATATTACTAGTTGCAAGTCACATCCCAAACCATTTCGGGGACTCTTGGCCAATTCCTCCTCAAGGCATAAAAGCCTAACAAAGCATCATTTTTTAGTTCTGTGAGATGTTGCAAGATAGTTTAGGCATGGAATAGGTAACCACATTATCCATCCGCTCCCAAGGGACATTTTTATAAATTGGAACCCTTAATGCAAATGTTGCATTGCTTCAAATTGAGCAAAACACTAGTTCTCGAAATCAATGAGTAAAGAAACTTCCAAGGTATGGCACCTGGGAGAGAGGGGTGATATAGCTTAAATCATATCCGAGTAATCCATCGAAGTCAAAGGTTCCTCAAAATAAGTCTCAGTTTTTGTTTTATAGCCAGTTGCAAGTCACATGCCAAACCATTTCAGGGAGTCTTGGCCAATTCCTCCTCAGGGCATAAAAACCTAATGGAGCAACATTTTGAGTTATGTGAGATGCTCCCAGATTTTTTAGGCATGTATTAGGTCATTTCCCATCTTCTCTTGAGGCATGGTTTCATAAATTGGACCCCTAAATTCAAATGTTGCATTGCTTCTTACTGAGCAAAACCCTAGTTCTCAAAATCGATAAAAAATACAACTTCTAAGGCATTTGACCCGGGAGTGAGGGGTGATATAACTGAAATCCTATGCCAAGAATCCAATGGAGATGACAGTTCCTCAATATAAGTCTATTTTTTCATGATATTCCCAGTTTCAAGTCACATCCCAAACCATTTTAAGGACTCTTGGTCAATTCCTCCTCATGGCATAAAAACCTAATAGAGCAACATTTTTTAGTTCCGTGAGATGTTGCAAGCTTGCTTAGGAATGGAATAGGTGACCACATTATCCATCCACTCCTGAGGGAGGGTTTCATAAATTGGACCCCTTAATCCAAATGTTGCATTTCTTCAAACTGAGCAAAACACTAGTTCTTGAAATCAATGAGTAAAGAAACTTTTGTGGCATGGCACTCAGGAATGAGTGGTTCTTTAGCTGAAATCAAATCACAGTAATCCATCGGAGTCGATGGTTCCTCAATCTAATTATTGGTTTTCATTTTATCCCCAGTTGCAAGTCACATCCCAAACCATTTTTCAGGCACTCTTGGCCAATTCCTCCTCGGGGCATAAAAACCTAACAGAGTAACATTTTTGAGTTACATGAGATGTTGCAAGCTTGTTTAGGCATGGAATAGGTGACCAAATTTTCCATCCACTCATGAGGAATGGTTTCATAAATTGGACCCCTAAATCCAAATGTTGTATTGCTTCTTACTGAGCAAAACCCTAATTCTCAAAATCGATGAAGAAAACAACTTCTGAGGCTTTGGACCCATGAGTGAGGGGTGATCTAGTTGAAATCCTATACCATGAATCCAATTGAGATGATGGTTCCTAAATCTGAGTCTCGTTTTTTTTATATGCCCAGTTGCAAGTCGCATCCCAAACCATTTCAGGGACTCTTGGCCAATTCCTCCTCAGGGCATAGAAACCTAATGGAGTAGAACTTTTGAGTTCCATGAGATGTTGCAAGATTTTGTAGGCATGGGATAGGTGACCACATTTTCCATCCACTCCCAAGGCATGGTTTCATAAATTGGACCCCTAAATCCAAATGTTGCATTGCTTCTTACTGAGAAAAACCCTAGTTCTCCAAATCGATGAAAAAAACAACTTTTAAGGCATGGGACCTGAGAGTGAGGGGTGCTCTAGCTGAAATACTATGTTAGGAATTCAACAGAGACAAAATTTTCTCAATCTGAGTCTTGGTTTCCATTATATGTCAAGTTACAAGTCACATCACAAACCATTTTGGGGACTCTTGGCCAATTCCTCCTCAGGGCATACAAATCTAACGGAGCAACATTTTTTTGTTCCATGAGATGTTGCAAGCTTGTTTAGGCATGGAATAGGTGACCACGTTATTGATATTTTCACGAGGGACAGTTTCATAAATTTGGCCCCTTAATATAATTGTTGCATTGCTTCACACTGAGCAAAACACTAATACTCGAAATCAATGAGTAAAGCAACATTTGAGGCATGGAACCTGAGTGTGAGGGGTGCTCTAGTTGAAATCCTATCTCAGTAATCCATCGGAGTCGATGATTTCTCAATCCAAGTTTCAGTTTTCTTTGTATGCCGAGTTGCAATTCGCATCCCAAACCATTTCAGGGACTCTTGGCCAATTCCTCTTTAGGGCATAAAAACCTAACAAAGCAACATTTTTGAGTTATGTGAAATGTTGCAAGCTTGTTTAGGCATGGACTAGATGACCACATTGTCCATTCACTCATGAGGCATGGTTTCATAAATTAGACCCCTAAATCCAAGTGTTGCATTGCTTCTTACTGAGAAAAACCCTATTTCTCCAAATCGATGAAAAAAACTACTTCTAAGGCATGGGACCTGGGATTGAGGGGTTCTCTATTTGAAATCCTATCCAAGGAATCCAATAGAGATGACAGTTCCTCCATATGAGTCTTTGTTTTTTTTATATGTCAAGTTTTAAGTCGCATACCAAACCATTTTAGGGACTCTTGGCCAATTCCTCCTCAGGGCATAAAAACCTAACAAATGAGCATTTTTTAGTTCTGTGAGATGTTGCAAGCTTGTTAAGGCATGGACTAGGTGACAACATTATCCATCCGCTCCTAAGGGAAGGTTTCATAAATTGGACCCCTTAATCCAAATTTTACATTGCTTCAAACTAAGCAACACACTAGTTCTCAAAATCAATGAGTAAAACAACTTTTGAGGCATGGCACCTGGGAGTGAGGGGTGCTCTAGATGAAAGGCATGAAAAGGCAAGAAATGACATAGTATGGCAAGGAAAGGCATGATATGGAAATGCATGGTATGGAAATACAAGGCATGGCAAGTGAATGCAAGGCATGGCATTGCAAGGCATGGTATGGAGGGGCATGGCATGGAAATCCATACCATATGATAGCAAGGCACAACATGGCATGACATGGAAAGGAAAGGCATGTCATGGCATGGAAAGGAATGGCATGGCATGGAAATTATGGCAAGGAAAGGAATGCAAAGGAAAGGCATGGCAAGGTATGACATGGTATGGAAAGACAAGGCCAGACATTGCAAGGCATGGTATGGAGGGGCATAGCATGGAAAGGCATACCATACGATAACAAGGAATGGCATGGCATGACATGGCATGGAAAGGAAAGGCATGGCATGGAATGACATGGCATCACATGACATGGCATGGCAAGACAAGGCATGGCATGGCATGGCATGGCAAGGCAAGGCATGGCAAGGAAAGGCATGCAAAGGAAAGGCATGGCATGGCATGGAAAGGAAATGCATTACATGGCATATTGTAGTGGCCATATTAATTAAACATCAAATAATTAATCAAACAAAACAGTAACTTCTACTTGATTTATGAAACTCGGTAATTTCTTATAAATTCAACACATACGCATATAAAGTGATCAACGAATAATAAAATTCATAACAGAATAAACAAATACAAAATTTAAAATACCTTGGTCTGATGTTAACCCTCTGCTTTCCACTTTCCTTGTTGACCTTCCTGTTGCTGCCTTGCCCAGCTTGAATCCACGGACCAACTCTGCACAAAACCAAGTTTCCACCCTACCAACTAGGACAACTACCTAGCTCCAGGATACCATATGGATATCTTGGCCCCCGTGCCCAAAACCCCCAGTAAACCGGTGCCCCCTGTACTAACCCTTCCCAACTACAGAACTCAAACTCCCCTGCACAATCCAAGAGAACCCTCCAAAAATTTCTCCCGTAGAATGGTAATCCCTCCTTCGTAAACCTCCTCCCCTCATATCCCTCCTTCACTGCCCTTTTCTCATTTACTTCCTTACCTACACATTTATTACCTTACCCACCTAGTTAATGCCCCTTATCCACTTATTAATGCTCCTTATCCCCTCTGTATACGTAACCCTTTTTTTTAAACAATATAATTTATTAACTCTTTTAAATTTATTACCCTGTTCATTCAATGTGATAGGTAATTAATTCAATTAGTTAATTAATTAAAATTATAACAATTAATTAATAAATAAATATTTAATTAGTATCATTATACCAATCTTGTTTAATTAATACCATGTTAAGACAATTAATCCCCTAATTAATTTTTACTTAATAATCCTTAAACGTATATTCAACTAGGGTTGTTACACATATCAAGATAAGGCAATGCAAGGTATGGCATGGAAAGACATAAAAATGCAAGGCATGGAAAGGAAAGGCATGATATGGAAAGGCATGGTATGGAAAGACAAGGCATGGCAAGTGAATGCAAGACATGGTATGGAGAGGCATGGCAAGGAAAGGCATACCATACAATAGCAAGGCATGGCATGGCATGGCATGGAACGACAAGGCATGGCATGGAATGGAACGAAAAGACATGGCATGGCATGGGAAGGAAAGGTGTGCAAAATGAAAGGCATGGAATGGGATGGAAAGGCAAGATAATGCATGGCATGATAAGGGAAGACAATGCATGGCATGACAATGCAAGGGATGAAATGACAAGGCATGCAAAGGCAAAGCATGCCATGGCATGGCATGGTGAGGAAAGTCATGGAAAGGAAAGGTGTGGTATGGCATGGTAAGGCAAGGAAATGCATGGAAAGGAAATACAATGCAAGGCATGGCATTGCAAGGCATGGCATTGCAAGGCATGAAAAGGAAAGGCATGGAAAGACATAGAATGGAATGGCAAGGAAAGGCATGGAAAGACATAGAATGGAATCGCAAGGAAAGGCAAGGCAATACACCTTGACACCTTTTATTACATTTTTGTCATAATTTTCAACCCTTTAGGGCTTGATGTATTTAATTTTTTCTTTGGAAGGATTGACATTTGGATGTGGTCTAGTTAAATGAGTATCAAGAGCATCTTCAAAATTACCTATAAACTAGTTAATTCTCAAAGGACCTTTGAAGCATATTACAATGGGCCAAAATTTCTTAGAAAAATATTCATTTGTGAAACATAACAGAAGAATATATATAAACCAATTAACTCTCAAAGGATTTTTATAGGAAAACATAATCATATATAGCACAAAATGGAGAGGGTTGGCACTTATGGTTATGTAATAGAATTTACAGTTGAAAATTAAAATGTATAATACATTCCCCGGATGGGGTGTCACTGGGTTCATCGTCTGCATGGACAAGTGGGAGGACACCTGGCTATAGACCTCTCAGCATCTCGCCACTGCATACCACACTCCCACCAAGCATTTAATCCATGCATTCAACCCATCGATCAACCTACCCCATATTCATTTTTTCATAGAGACAATTATGGAAATGGAGCTCCAACTTGTAGAGATTTTTAATGTGATGGGATGGCCTCCTAACCAATCCCATCGCAAGCCCATGATTCATGGTTTTTGTTCTGCACCGGTGGAGCCTATGGCTCATTCACACCCTTTGCCTCTTGCTCCTCACAGTCACATATTCGTTGGAGTTTTTCTTTGCCTCTCGTTCAAGCTTACCCCTCCTCTCCACCATCGATTCGAGTTCCTCCCTTTGCTTCACCTCTGGTCCATTTCCTCCCCTCCTCTCCTAGTCGTCTTCCCTATGCCGCGACAGTGAGGAAAATCAAAGCATGGGGTGGCTTGGTATGCTGCGAGGGGCAGAGGCTTGTGGGGTTGAGGTAGGAAAGATCCTCAGAACTTTCCTCGGGCTCCTATTATCACCTCCACTCCAGAACTCCCTCTTGATTGTGCCACCACTCTAGAACTCCCTTCGTTGTCCTCTTTGTGGGCATGTAGAGTCAAGTAGTTTGATATTTTTGGATATTCCCTTGGTTTTGCACCAAATCTCAGCCCAAATCTGTCACTCGTCCAGTAGTCTCCACCCTGTCCCCTCCCGTCCCTCTACTCCCCTCATTCTGACCGCCCCCCTCTCTTATTCCTCCTCCCCTCTCACTTCCTTTGCCTCCCCCCCTTCTTCTTCCGATGCTCCACATCCCCCTCCGCCTCCTCCTATTTGTTCTTGGTGCGATGAGATCTTGAATTTGCAGAGTTCTCTGGACTCTATCCAGAGCTCAGTCATGGAATTCAAAAGTGACATCAAGGAGATATGTAACAGAGATGAACGTCGGGTTCATTGGGAGGAGTTCCTGGAAAGTCTTCTTCATGCTCTCCAGTACACCACTCCGAACATTGTGCAAGAACCCCCAGAACACCACAAGGACATTGCACAAGAACCCCCGAAAGAATGGATGCCAGGCCCTAGCTCTGGGTGACTCCAATGTTCTTAGGTTTCACTATTTTTGTGATGTTTCTAGACGGTTTATTATACTGGGTTCCAGCCTTGCAAGACATCCTCGCTTATAGGCTTAACACATTTTTGTTTTTTACAGTTTTTTGTAATTTCATGGATAATTGGGAACTCTATGGACATGTGGCAGCATTGGTTTCCCACCAGGGCGATGTTTCCATAGTCTCTCAGTCTATTCCACCAACTGTAACTTTTTCTCTCTAGCAGGTTTCAATATATTTTTTCTAACTTACAAACAAAAAAATGTATAACACATTTTTTTACAATGTCTACTAACATTTATTGGAATTGTTGCATGTTTTACAACATTGGAATGACTTCTTATTTGTAACTTATTTGAAATTATATTAAGGTATGTGCACTTTGATATGATGTAATATGATTATGGTTTCATTTCATATGTTTTAATATTAGAAATATAACACAAAAATTACATATTGCATGAAATAATTATTAACTTTTCATTTTGAATATTCTTTTTTGCAGAACACGTGTCTTCCAGAAGATCCAGTTGATCCTCTTGAGATAGATCCGGGTTATAATGGGTCTGATACAGACATGGGAGATGATTATGATGAGGCATATGAAGAAGACAATGTGAATGACGACGACGATGACCACATTGATGATGATCGAGATAATGATGATGACATAGTTGGTGGTAGTAGCCAGTGACATTGATCATATAGACTTCATCATTGATCATTGTTGATATATCATTATGATTATTATTATCATGTTTACTACCATATGTATCATTTTCACCAGCAATACCATATTATTGAGTTTTATCATTTTGGCTTATATCATTTAGACATATATCATCTTAACTTACGTCAATTGTTGGCCATGTATCACTCTAACATGTTATTGATCTAGTATCATATTTGAATTTCACTTATTGTAGTTATATATGATGATGATCTTATCAGTATTAAAGATATAACTTGTTTGACATGATACTTATCTAATATTGATATATTTGTCTAGTTTTAATTATAGATGATGATGATGTTATAATCATTATCTTGTTATTTTATATATACTGTATGTTGTAGATTTTATTGAGATGTATATTTAATAAGTATAATGATGTTGTTAGTTTGTATGCATGTCCAGTTCCCTAAAAATTCTTTATAAAAGATATCATATAAAATACTTCAAATGCAATATGACTTACTCTATAATAATATAAGTTTTTTAAGATGCATGATATATTTAACTAATTAAATTGAAATAAAAAATTTTAATTACTAAATGGCAGCTAAAAAGGACACAACATGAATTGTTAAAATGGAAGTAAAACTTGACATTAAATTTGAAGCCATACTTGGAGCTATTTTTGAATCTAAGTAGGAAGCTAAATTGGTTACTTAAAAAGAAACAAAAATGGATGTTAATTAAGAAGCAAATCCCAAGACTAAATGGAAGCAAACTATGGACCTAAAAAAAAAAGAAAAACCATAAGCTAAAAGGGAAGCAAACCTTGGAACTAAAGGGAAGCAAACCATGGAGCTAACAAGGAAGCAATTCTGGAAGAAAAAAAAGATGCAATAATGGAAGCACATCTTGGTGTTAATTTGGAAGATAAACTAGAAGCTATTTTAGATGATAAACTAGAAGCAAAACAAGAAGCATGATTGGGAGCTAAACTAGGCGCCACACCTGGAGATAAACTAGGCACTAAATCAGAAGATAAACTAGGAGCTAAATTAGGCACCACACCTAGATCTAAACTAGGAGCTAAACCAAGAGCTAAACTAGGTGCTAAATCATGAGCTAAACTAGGAGCTACACCCAGAGCTATTCTAGGCACTAAACCAAGAGCTAAACTAGGAGCTAAATTAGGCGCCACACCTGGAGCTAAACTAGGAACTAAACTATGATGTAAACCAGGAGCTAAATTATGTGCCACACCTAGAGCTAAACTAGGCACTAATCCAAGAGCTAAACCATGTTCTAAACCAAGAGATAAACTAGGATCTACACCTGGAGCTAAACTAGGTGCTAAAACAAGAGCTAAACCAGGAGCTAAATTAGGCTCCACACCTGGAGATAAACTAGGCACTAAACTAGGAGCTAAACCAAGAGCTAAACCATGAGCTATTTTGGGGTTTATTTAGGGAGCTATATCTTAGTTTAGGTGCTAATATAGGCACTAAATCAAGAGAAAAATTGGACGGTAAATAAGGAGCAAAAATGGGCACTAAAGAGGGAGCAAAAATATGCGCTAAAGAGGAAGCAAAACCTGACACTAAAGAGGGAGCTAAACTGGGCGCTAAATCCGTCGGCCAGGTGAACACGTCATTTAGCGTCGAGTTTTCCACCTTCCCATTAGCCCAATTCATGAACTAAATTACGACGCTAAACTAGGCGCTAATGGCCTGTTTTGTTGTGGTGTTGGCACCCTAATTCACAACTTTCTAAGTTTCAAGTGAGAAGTGATGACGGGGAGTTATTTGGATCCATATCCCCAAAATCATAACTTATACTACCAAATTCTTTTGCATTCCTCCTATGGAGTTTAGGAAGTGGGTTGATTATGGTTTATTTTTAGAATGTGAGAGTAGGCTGTGAAGTTGGGGTCATGGACCAACTTCATTTTTTATGATGGTGTGCCAAAAGGCTCTTTACTAAACAAGTGAATCCCAACAAAGAGTTTCAAGTATCTAGCAAAAAGGTTTTTGAGTGAGTGAGAGTGTGTGCAAGGAGTGGTGATGGTGAAAAACTTTTTAATAAGTTAAATTCAAGATTTTAACATGGTGTAAATTATGTGGTAATTTACTTGTCATGTTTAGATAAATTACTAATTTTTTTCAAATGACCCTTCCAAACGAAAGAATCTTAAGCTAAGATAGTGGATATGGCAATCCTTACTTTGAATTTTTTATCTCCCTATGATGTTTTGTAATCTAAGAAATCTTGAAAAATTGTCCCTAGATTGTGAACATATGGGCGTGTATGGTCCCTTTCAATGCTTTTATACTTCTTAAGTGAGTTACTCTAGTAATTTGAAACCATCCTAATACTGTGCACATGTGGGAATGTGTGAGCCCATACAAGTCTTATACTTAAGTTCCAAAATGAGCTAAGAGGTATTGACCTCTCATAGAGATTGGTTGATTTTCTTTAAGGGAGATGAAGACTTGTTTAGGAAATCTCTTTTATGATTTCCAACATCACACTAGGGTGTTAGGAAATAGCATACTCCAAGATTACTTACATAATTTTCTAGTCCCAAATTAGTGTGGTGACTTTGTAAAATAAAAACAGATAATGAAATTTGCATGCTAAGCTTTATGCCATCCATGTTGCAAGTAAGGAAGTAAAATATGCAAGGGTTATTTTTATCCTCCCTAAATGTCTAGGTGTGGTTTTAAGCTATGTAAGAAAGAGTGGATCTCCAAGCCTACTTTTAATGGCTTTTACAATAGTGCATAAATCAACTCTAAACTACTTGGTGGAAGTGATTTGCTCAAGCTTTACAATTTAGAAAAAATAAGACCAATGCACGCCTAAACTAGAAACAGTCAAGCATAGAGCATGAAGTGCACATTTGGATAGTTATGACAGAGCGTGGATGGGCGCGGACCATGTGTCTGTTTGCCTCAAACCTGCGCACATGCAGAGAATTTGGAGGGACAAAAATTTTCAACGATTTCACTCAATGTGGGATGAAATATTTCTCTCTAAAGGTGAGAATAGGTTGGTTTTAACCCCTAAAAACACAAATGAGTGAGAAATAAAATCTTAACAACACAATTGGGGAGGATTTTGATCCAAGTCCCCATTATGGTCGCCAATATGTTGGGTTCTTTTTTCCACTTGGGTGAGAAAAAAGAGATACCTTAACTATCTAGTTAGGCTAACAAGATAGCACAACCATTTGTTAGTTGATCAGTGGCTCAACTAAATAGAAAACAAGAAATGAAAAACAATGAAATAAAACTAAACTAAGCATGTACCAACTAAAATTGATTCCATAAAGAGACACAAGGAATAACTACCAAATGAGATTGGTCTTCGAATTGATAACACCTTGGGGAAATATGGGAACTTATGATTCCCCTCTTCCTCCTTGGGAAGGATCTTGAGTCCCAAAATACAAATCTTTCTCTCTTCTAACAATTACTAAAAATGAAAATACAATGGTAAAGAATTGATGGTTGCACTTCTCAATAGAGGAGAGGTGCAACACTTCCTATGAATGCTCAAAGAGTTCTAGGAGAAATATGGCTTCTCAAAGATAAATTGAACATCATAACAATTCTCAAATTGCTTCTTCTTTTTTGCATACAATGACCCTTTATCTATAGGAGAGAAAAGATTTTTCTAAACTAGTTTAGAATGTGAATGGGAGGCCTTTGGAGGTACCTCCCATCCCTTTCAGTGATCCCAAGGCAGAATTTGGGGGTGATTTTGGGTATGGGGGAGATCCACTCCATCCTAGAAGTGGTTGAGGACCGACACAAATTATCAATGCATCGTTTTCGCATCCGCGTGAGTTTTCCATCTGTTAGTCACACGGTCCATGCATTGTGCATGTTGTATTCCATGTTAACCCACGTGGATGTGTGCGCGTTGAAAGTGTTGAATATGTGTGAAACGTCATAACCACTTTTGTATAGTTTTGTGCTTATCTTACCAAAATGAGTGTAACCCTTCCATAATTATTGGTAGTATTTTGTGTTTGTGATTATTGTTTCTTCATCTATTGTTTGTGTTTGTGGTGAGCAATTTTTCGATAATAACAATTGCCACCGATAATCAAATTGTCACTATAAATTTCATTTATATCGATACATCATCATAATCATGTTGAAATATTGTAACTGCAAAGAGTATTCTAATTATTATTAATGTATTATTCATTAGATCAATCCCCTTTTGTGGATTGATCATGTCGAGTATTGTAAATGACCAAATCCCCTTTTGCGGATTGGTCAAACCCTAATTGTAATGGGCTAAATGAAAAGTCGGCCCCATAATATATTAAAGTGGTTATAACTACCCACCCAGAATATATTAAAGTGGTTATAACCACCCAGAATGACAAGTCGGCCTAGCCAGTGAAAAGACACCCCAGTTCACAAGTGTCAGATTGTATAAATAAGAGAGGCTAGAGCCTCATTTGTTCATACACTCACTTGTTCACTAGAGTGTAAGTTTGGAATTGCGGTTGGAGAAGAACAAGAGAGAGAGAGAGGCGCACTTCTTGGAGAAGACATTATGTATTTGTTTGAGTTATCTCTTGGCATTGTATTGGCTATCTATATTAAGGAAGTTTTTGTTGGGTTTTCTCCCCCATGAGGGTTTCCCAAGATAAATGTTGTGTCTCTTGTGATTGTGTATTTCTCAGTGATCCTATATATGTTATGGTTATCTAGTGAATTGAAAAGAAATCTAATAATAGCTTAAACCTTAACATGGTATCAGAGATAAGCTGAAGAGAGCATCTTTCACAAGAGAAAGATAAAAACATCACTGTTGTCGTACATGCAAATTAGGGGTTTTTATTGAAGAAGAGTTTCAGCCTCAAAACCATCTAGAAAAGTGCACCCTAACCCGAGGAGTTCTTTAGCACCTTCATCTTAGTTTTTTAGTGGGTAGATCTCTCGGAAAGTGAAACCCTAGTTTTCACCAGTACCAGAAAACCAGAAGCACCAGTCCAAAAATCCATTGGCCAAGTTTGAGGTGGTAAAATTTGGATTTTCAGAAATCTGACTGCACTAGCTTACTTGTCTTATCTCAGCGCATCTATCCCCTAGATCAAAATTTCAAAATTTGAAGTTTGAAAAATTAGGGTTTCCTCATAAAACCCTATGTTGCAGTTGCAGTTACACTCTCGGAATCAGTTGCAGTATTAATTGCAGTTGCAATATTAGTTGAAGTATCATCCGTAGTACCAGTTGCAGTCACCTTTGAAGTTGTTAAGAGTTGTTGATTATTGTCGCTGCTACCAAATGGTGCCACTACCTGCAAATGCTATATGAGGTATGTACCCACATATGTTTAGATTTTTAAGCTTTAAAGGGTATTTGCAGGAGAAGGGATCTGTTGCCATAGATCCAGAAGGATCTCAAGATCCAACACATTCAGAGGAATAATGCAACCCAGGTTTAATTATTCTGATATGCATCTATTTGTTATGGCATTATTTTGATCTAGATTGCATGTTGAAGCTATGACCATAATACTAACCTTTGGTCAAAATTAAAGTCAAGGTATTAGATGGATTAAAGTTGACATCATAGAGTTTATTATCTAACCCAACCTTCTGTCGAGATAGCATATTGTCCTAGTACAGAAGGCAGGTTGAAGAAATCACTTGTCATCTTGAGTGAAGGAGACTTGGAAGAAAAGAAACACACTCATTCTTGAGAACAAAACTCCAGGTTCCAGTTTTGATTGATTAAGTTGATAAGATTCAAAACGTGCAAGTGTCAAGAAAACACTATAGTTGAGGTAGCATTATTTGAAGAGTATTATACTTGGTAGCATGTGGACATATTGAGATAAATTCTTAATGTAACAGATACAACTAACATCTCCTCTAGGAGAAACTTCTTGTGTTGATTCTAGGTTACCATGGAGGAATTTGATCACAACACTAGAAGAGTGTTGACCTCATTTCGTATTGTATTTCTTACTTTTTATCTTTTCTTTAGACAGGTCACAAGTGATATCTCTAAAGGATCTACTGTGATGATTATTCATGTCTTTGTTTTATCTACTATTATCAAAAGAGTATTATTCTTGCTTGTTGTTTTTTTGACCTTGTTCAGGTCACAAGTGATAACCTTGACAAAGCTACAGTGAAGGTTGCAGAAGGCAACATATTAGATGAGATATGAAGCAGACTATGTACATGACCATATACATTCATGTACCAAAGAAGATGAAGAAGAAGCTATCTTTTGAGATTCAAAGTATCTCATATGAATATTGATTGTAAGGAGCATAAGGCTCAAAAGATGATCAAACATTAGAACAAGAACTCATAGCAGAATTGTTCAAAGGTTAATG
Source organism: Picea engelmannii (assembly GCA_009831015.1). Taxonomy (NCBI): domain Eukaryota; kingdom Viridiplantae; phylum Streptophyta; class Pinopsida; order Pinales; family Pinaceae; genus Picea; species Picea engelmannii. The sequence goes on along the minus strand of ML777689.1, from coordinate 186,076 downwards.
AAGTCACCTTGATGGGAAGTAGAACTCATTTGAAGCCTGACTCGGTATTTCATATTTAGACTTGGTATTCAACACCAAGTATACCCTATAAAGAGATGATGAAGTCCTTGTAGACTTAGAAGAAATCAAGGATAAGCCTAATCTCAGAAAGGATCAAATGGAGAGACAACTTCCAGGATTGGGAGACAGATGACATGAGAAGACTTTATCGTAACTTCGAAAACTCTTAGAAGATATTAAATCTCTTGGAAGATTCCCTTGTTTCAGTGACAAAGAAGGAAGCCAGTCAGAAATATTAGGATATGGATTCTTCCGTGAGACTAGAAGAGAAGTTGGTATTGACTTCCAAGATTGATCTATATAGATCAAGCATGTTGCAGATGTACAAAGCTTGATGTGTGTCTAAGAGGATTCTCCTAGTCAGAGGGAGAATACTATGACGAGACACTTACTCCAGTTATTGAAGAAATAGTTCCAATATTTATGAAGACAACCAAAACAAACAAGATTCATATATAGTATGACATGTAGGGGGAGAAATCCCCATATTTAAAATCAAGTGGAAGTTGTTGCAGTACTTTAGTTGGGTCATGGAGACATCACTACAATAAAAGATAGTGTTACCTCCATGGAATAAGAAGATCCATCCTCAGTATCAATTATTGATCCACTCTTAGTTTCAGATGAAGTTGTTGCCATGATGGAGTAGAGGAGTTACTCCCTAATTTCAGTAGTCACGGTGAGAATGGATCAACCATTCTTAGCTTTAGAGTAGGTCTAGGTGCAGAGTCCCAGTTCCAGAAGGAACAGTTGCAGAGAGAGTAGAGGGCATACTCCTAGACAGTGAGACAGATAATGCTTTGTAGAAAGCACATAGAGCTAGCACATGTTTGTGCAGCTGAGCAAGTGTACCATATTGGTATAGTGTAACATGAAAATTTGGTTTGAAGATTGAAGATAGAAAGACTCAGTCTGTAGGTTGAAGGAAGCTCTGTACGTATTGGAGCAAGCTCCTAGAGCTTGATTTACAGTTTCCTGAAGAGCTTGGGAGTTACCAAGGAGTAAAGTTGATTCTAACCTTTATCTCAAGGTTATGAATGATGAGTCAAAGATGTTACTACTATATGTAGGTGATGTATTCTTGACAAAAGCTCATCACAAATTGCAGAGGAAGCTCGCTACCGAGTTTGACGGAAGATCTAAATGCATTATTTCTTAGGTCTTGAGGTATGGTAGAGCCTAGAGAGAATCTTCCTTTACCAAGGGAAGTATGTTGTTGAAATGCTGAAGAGATTTGATATGTTTGAGTTCAAGTCCATGAATACACTCATGGAAATGAAGTTGAATCTTATGGTCGACACTTCATTAGAATTGATTGATGCCACGTTGTATAGACATATCATTGGATCGTTGATGTATCTGACAAACACCAGACCAGATATCTATTTTTCCGTGAACACTTTGAGTCAGTTTCTGGTAGAACCCAGACATGTTCACCTAGTTGTTGCAAAACATGTGATGAGGTACCTTAAGGGTACATTAGATTATGGTCTCAGTTATGATGGAGATCATAATTTCATACTAAGTGGGTACACCGATTCAGATTGGGATGGAAGTGTCTCTGACAGGAAGAGCACTTCAGGATGTTGTTTCAGTTTGGGATCAACCATGATCTCATGACATAGTAGGAAGCAATCAATCATTTCTCTTAGTACAACAGAAGTAGAATACATTGTTGTGTGGTCTGCTAATTGTGAATCCATATGGCTTAAAGTTGTTGACTGGTCTATTTGACCTAGAGATAGAAGCAACCACGATCCTATGTGATAACCAGAGCTGTATAAAGATAATAGAGAACCCTGTGTTCCATGACAAGTCAAAACACATAGAGATCCGATATCATTACATCCAAGACATGGTGCGGAGAGGATCCATAAAGCTCCAATATGTTAGCATGGATGAACAGGTTGCCAATGTGTTGACCAAGTCTCTATCTTGTGTAAAGTTTGAGCACTTTCAAGATAATCTTGGTATAGTTCGAAAGGACCTCCCTCGGTAGGGGGAGTAGTGTTATGTTGAGATACAAACCTAGTGTTGTTCTTCCATCTTAATTGTTGTGTGGTGATGCCAGCCTAGTGTTGTGCTTCCAGCTTAATTGTTGTGTGGTGATTCCAGGCTAGTGTTGTGCTTCCAACTTAATTGTTGTGTGGTGATGCCAGCCAAGTGTTGTGCTTCTAGCTTAATTGTTGTGTTGAGATTCCAGCTTAATTGTTGTGTTGAGATTCCATCTTCATTGTTGTGTTGAGATTCAAGCTTAATTGTTGTGTTGAGTCTCCAACTTAATTGTTGTGTTGAGATTCCAGCTTAATTGTTGTGTTGTGATTCTAGCTTAATTGTTGTGTTGAGATTCCATCTTAATTGATGTGTTGTGATTCCAACTTAATTGTTGTGTTTTGATTCCAGCTTAATTGTTGTGATGATGTGCCAGCTTAATTGCTATGATGATGTGCCAGCTTAAGTGTCGTGACACCAGCCTCGTGTTGATGACATGCTAGCCTCGTGTTGTGATGATGTGCCAACCTCGTGCTGTGATGATGTGGCAACTTAAGTGTTGTGATGCTATCCTCGTGCTAATAATATGCTAGCCTCGTGTTGTGATGATGTGTTTCCAGCCTCGTGTTGTGATGCCAGCCTTGTGTTGAAGACTCTCAGCCTATTGTTGATGTTGATGATGCCACTTCAGCTTCTTGTTGAAGTTGATGATGATGATGCCACTTCAGCTTCTTGCTGAAGATGATGATGATGATTCCACTTCAGCTCCTTTCTAAAGATGATTATGATGATGATGATGTCATTTCATCTTTCATGCCAAAGATGATGATGCTACTTTAGGCTCACGCTGAAGATGATGGTGATATTACCTTAGCCTCATGCTGATGAGGATGATGATGCCATTCCAGCCCTTTGCTGTGAATGATGATATTGATGATGAGAAAAACTTCCAATGATTTATAGATATGCCAGTTTGTGTTCCAAGATGTTGTTGATGATGCTTCCCTCTCTCTCGCCTGATGGTATTGTAGAATACCTTTCTTGTTAAGGGGGAGTGTTGAAATATTGTAACTGCAAAGAGTATTCTAATTATTATTGATGTATTATTCATTAGATCAATCCCCTTTTGTGGATTGATCATGTCAGGTATTGTAAATGACAAAATCCCCTTTTGCAAATTGGTCAAACCCTAATTGTAATGGGCTAAATGAAAAGTCGGCCCCAAAATATATTAAAGTGGTTATAACCACCCAGAATGAGAAGTCAGCCCAGCCAGTGAAAAGACACCCAGTTCACACATGCTAGATTGTATAAATAAGAGAGGCTAGCACCTCATTTGTTCATACACTCACTTGTTCATCAAAGCACAAGTTTGGAGCTGCAATTGGAGAAGAAGAAGAGAGAGAGAGAGGCACACTTCTTGGAGAGGAATTTCTTTATTTGTTTGAGTTATCTCTTGGCATTGTATTGGCTATCTATATTACGAAAGTTTTTTCTGGGTTTTCTCCCCCCATGAGGGTTTCCCAGGATAAATGTTGTGTCTCTTGTGATTGTGTATTTCTCAGTGTTCCTATATATGCTATGGTTATCTAGTGAATTGAAAAGAAAACTAATAATAGCTTAAACTCTAACACATCAAAACCAGATCCATTCACATAGGCTACATGCTAAGATAATCAATATCATCTCTCAAAACATATTCCAAACATCACCAAGATATGTCTCAAACCATGTGCGAAATATGTGCCTCAGGAAAGTGTCATAACATCCATGATAAACCATAAACCATGTACCAAAAATATACCTCAAATCATGTGCCAAAAATAACCAACATTTGTCTCTAGCCATGTGCCAAAGACTCTCCAAGATACGCCTCAAGCATATACCACAACATCAAGATATAACCCTCAAAACTCATAAAAAGACATACCTTTAATCATGTAACAACCTGGTGCATATGATCAAAGATCAACAGACTTTCCTCAACTTCAACATTAAGAGAATAGTTCTTTTTTCAAAACTTTTGCAGAGATCCTCGATTCATACATTGTCAACCTATGGACATCCACGCTTTGCTTCACTATGACTCATGTACGTCTATTCCTTGCTCCATTGCAAACCATGGATAACCTTAGAAATATGCACCTTGCTCCACTACAACCCGCAGATAACCTCAGAAAAATCCTTTCTCTCATCAACCTCCTTTCTCCTAGACCAGATTTGCTTTGCTGAGATCACCAATCCTCTTAGCACAAATGCATACCCACTTATGTTAGCACCATACCACAAAACACACTTTCTTGGATGAACAAATGAGAGGTTCTTTATGTGTATTTATACTTTTACAAGTACCTCCTTTATTTGAATTTAGGTCTGGCCTATGATTTCTTGTTGCAACAATTTTTCTTCCTTAATTAATTTTTGTGGCTGCCTTGTAACTTCTCATTCTTAGATTCTTGACCATACTTTGAGGCTTTATATTTAAGAGAACATAAATTTTCAACCATGAGGAACCACATGATGTACCACCTACCATTTGAAATGACATGATGAAGACTATCCATCTATGAGGGTTTTGCATGTATTTGTAATGTCCTTCATACTCTTTTTCCTCAAACACCTTCGGGTGTCATGACCACACCTCCGAGTCTTCTTGTAGAATTCTTCAAAGTGTCTTCACGTGAGTTCCATGCTTAAAGATACGCCATAAGGGGACCAATTTGGAGACTCCTTCAAATACACCCATTACTTCTAGAGGCTTATAAACTTCTTCTAGAGTTGACATAAATGACAACCAAATTTTCCAACACCGATCTTGTGAGGTTTTGACCTCTAGTTGTCCCCATGGTTTACTAATATGTCTTTGAAAATAAATTTTCCTAGTAATTGACCTCCCCATGGAATGTTTTCAGTTACTACCAGGTAAAAATTGCATTTATCCTCTAAATAAGAGAAGTATTAAGTATTCCTTTCAATTCCTTCATGTACCCCATTGGTGTTAGTCTATGTCAATCACACCCTACTTTCTACCTCATGCTAGTTTCAAGGATTCGCATTGCCTTGATTCTAGTTGGCCTTCCCATATTGACTTCAACACCTATATTCTAACGGTTTGGATTAGAGGAAAACACACTTTAGACTCATATTCTTCATTCGTAGGTACCTCAGACCAAGTCGTAAGAGACCTCGGTGCTCTTTGACTTGGTTGTTTCTAACATGCTCAAATATAGCTCACCATTGCATGCTTGAGAATTATACACTCGATGGTTCAATGATTCAATTGATTATACCAGTTTCTCAAGCATGTGTGAGTTGCATCAATCTTTAGGAGGGGTTTTCCCTTCAGGTATCCCCTTGCATGTCTCAGTTCAACATTTCATTCCATATATATCTCCACTCATTGTACTTTACATGCTAGGCCTAAGGAACCCCTTTGACTACCTAAGATTGCTCACTGGATCAATTTCTATGAGATTGGCATGTGAATCGGAATTGAATAGAGTGTCCACCTTGTGGCTATAGAATTATGAGGAGACAATTACAGTTAGAAAACACAACAAACAATATAGAGATTGAAACAAAACATCAAAGATCTCAATGCTTGATATTCTTCCTTCTCATTCATTTTCTATTTCTTATATCTTTAGTGAGAAGGTAATACATTCATATATAACCATAAAATTTCTACAAATATGGAAATTGCTACAAATCATCGGCAACTAATTCTAATCATCCAAGGCTAATTCTGAATAACCTCAATGTATGCTAAGAACACTGGCTAACCCTAAATTATGCTACAAACAGTCTAATCAAAATTTGTTGACAATTTAATAGTCTGCCAACAATTACAATAATAGAATATAAGCATTATCTTTGACACTCCCCATCAATGCTTAATGAGGTGATTCCAAGCATCTTTCTCATGTAATAAAACTTCTCTGTTGGTAGTTCTTTGGTGAATATATCAACAAGTTGATCATTTGTTTTACAAAACTTTAATTCAAATTCTCCTTTCGTTGCACGATCTCTTAGGAAGTGATATTCGATATCAATATGTTTAGTGAAACTATGAAACATTGTATTTTCACTTATGGAAAGTGTAGACATGCTATCACAATAAATAATTGTGGCATCTTGTTGTTATTGTTTCAGTTCTTTCAATATTCTCTTCAACCAAATTGCACTTCACATGTTGTTGATGTTGCTGCAATATACTTTTCCTTTGTAGAAGATAATGAAACAGTTGGTTGTTTCTTTGAATACCATCATATTGCACCTGATCCTAAGCTGAAAACATAACTTGAAGTACTTTTTATATCATCAATACACCCGTCCCAATCATTGTTTATATAACCAACCAACCCAAAATTAGTTGTTGAAGTATACCAAATGCCAAAATTTCTTGTTCCACGAACATACTTCAAAATTATTTTTTCTTCTCTAAAGTGAATCTTACTTGGACTTTGCATGAATATATAATTTAAACTTATTTCTTGCATATTATCAAGTCTAGTTGCACTAAGATACATGTGAATTCCTACTAAACTCCTATATGATTTAGCATCTATGTTTTTTGCTCCATCTTCTATAGACAAATTTTCATTTGTATTGATAGGTGTGGTCATTGGTTTACAATTTTCCATTTTCCATTTGTGAAGAATATTTGTAGCGTATTTTTCTTGTGAAATAAAAATACCACCATTGATGTTCCTCACTTCTATGCCAAGAAAATAATGAATCAAAATGAAATTAGTCGTTTCAAATTCAGTCATCATAGTTTGTCTGAAATCTTCCACTAACAAAATACTTGAGGATGTATATATAAAGTCATATACATATACACATGGGGTCTCCACTTAGTCAACCTATAACATAGCACATGTGTTCTTGGGGTATTAAAGAATACCTCTAATTTCACTAGATATTGATAAATATCTCCCAAAATCCTCTTCTTGATCCCCTCCCAATACATCTTTATAATAAAAACAACCCTTATTAGTCCCTGCCAAAGCAGGGAATATAGTGATCAGTTATGGTCAAACAGAGTTGACTTTATTCAAATTAAGAAAAAAATTCCTAAGTTCTCTAAAGGTTTTTTTTTTTTTCTTATTAAAATATTTTCTTTTTAATTTAAAGACTTTTTTCCTATTTGTTTAAATTTGGACTTCTATTTTGTGATTGGCTACATGACTTGATTGGACAAAATAGCCCTGCTTGGATGTGACATTTCTTTAAAAATAATAATATTAATAATAAATTTTAAAAAGAAAAAAACTTAAAATTGCCACATTACCCTCAGAACAACACTATTTTGGGGGAGGGTCATGAATAACATTGAAGATGAAGTACAAGTTCATAAATAATAATGATGCATCAGAGCATATGTCATGTCAGTGATCCAAAGCCCTATATCAACTGAGAATTTTACAAACGAAAGTCACCGAACTCCAGGAATGGATAACCACCTGGGGTCAAGTGTTAACCCACTTTCACAAGGGCAGATGCCAAGGGAACAAAGCTGAAACTGGTTTGTCTAGTGGCCACCGGCTATAGGCTGCAAACAAGGATGATTTCACTCATGTGCAAAGGATTAGAAGACACATTCGCCCCATGTGCGGAGGATTAGAAGACTCATTCGCCTCAAAATTGCATTGTGTTGCCGGCCAATTTTAATAAGCTATCGCAAATGGTTGGGAAGAATTGCATTGTATTGCCAGCTAATTTTAATAATGGTGGGGAACAACATGCCTCTCATTCCCAAGGTAAACATTCTTATGAATTGCCTGCATTATATTTTAAATATTGACCTGGGAATTTAGTTTCAGAGTTGAATTTGGTGTTCTATGGAGGGTTTTGGCATTAATTTACAATTTTTTTTTCCTACCCTCTGTTACAAATTATCAAGTTTTATAGGAAATTGGAGATGCAAACTATCTTCTTTTAAGGATTTTAAGGATTTGAGGGAGGATTTGAGGGTTTATGGCCAAGAATTATGAGAATTCGCCATTTAGATAGAAATTGGTTTTATCATTAATGTACACTTTTTTTCCAATTCTCTGTCACAAATTATCACCTCTGTTTCAAGGCCTCTTGTTGCAGCTAACTTTTCTTGATATGATGATCTCTATATAATGTGAGTTTGATTTAAAATTTGGTAAAGATGTGATCTCACAATTTTCTTGCATACATTTTGACAAACGTTTTGTAGTAGGTGTCTTATAAGAACAAGAACACATAGTATCTTCATCGATGGATTAATAGAGACATTTGCTTTGAAATTTCAACAATTTAGGGTGGTATTTTTCAATAGAATTTTAGGGAAACCAAATTTCAAAATCATAAGAAAGTGTGAATCCTATAGTCTTCAAATGTAAGTTTTTGGCTTATTTTGACTTTAATTTGTTTGTGAAAGAAAAAAACTTCATTGATTGCCAGACCAGTCATTGTAGGTGATGAGATTAATGTTTTTCAGTATATGTCCTTTTAAGTTATTGGTTTTAGTCTTTGGTTGTGGAGCAATCATTTGGTTTTAGGCTTTGGTTGCAGAGTAATCATGTCGAATTGAATTATGTTTTCAGGGTGTACCGAGGGGTCAATGGATACTACCAATTTATTTAAACCAATGCATGATGGGGAAAACTAAGGTGCATTGAAGCAATGACTCTGGAAAGATGATGCATTTGAACGATGATCCCAACACGTGAGTGATTGGTCGGAAGGTCATCATGGCATGAGAATATTGGACAGAGCACTTGTTGTTGCTGCCCAATTATCAAGTAGATATATTACTGGTAAGCAGGGTTGGAATTTGACGGGCAAAATGCCCTATGACGAGCATTTTGCCTGTCAAATACAGCCAAAATGTTTATGTTACCGTCTCTTCAAATGGGCAGCCAAGTGGATAGGACGTGTTTTTGACGTGTCTTAATCCGATAAGACGTCATTAATACCCGTTTTCCATGTTTATGACGAGCATAAATTTGATAAGACGTCAACGTATATTTCCAAATCTCGAGGTTTACAAGTTGGTGGTGGATTGGTTAATGCAAGAGTAAATATTTACCCACCGGCGACTGCCATCTTTGGAGTAAGGATCCATAACCATTGCCCAATTCTAAACTTGAAACCCTCGGGCCTCCATTACCCAATTCGAAACTTGAAACACTTGCAAGTTGCAGCTTTGTTTTCGTTTAGAAATGCTTGCCTCTGGAGTCTGGATAACTGGTGAGTCATGATAGGGCTGAGGGAAACCAGGTAAGGCTCTCCAAGCTTTTTTCTTTGCAAATTTTCTTTCCAAATGCTCTGTTTTTGCAAATTTCCTTTCCAAATGTTTTGTTTGATGAATTTCAGAATGCTAGTTTTTTTTTCTTTGTGCCTGGGTATGTTGTTGTGTGCATTTTCGTTGTTGGAAAGTTTCCCTCTTGCTTAGGACTGTGAATTGATTGAATTTTTGTCTGACATTATACCACCTAATAAACAAATAATATAGCCGTGAAGTCTTAGCACTATCAATTGATTGAATTTTTGTAAGGAATCTAAGCGGAAGAAATTGCATTCAACACTTTTTTTTATTGATGGTCGTTCTTTCTTATTGTTTGGTTTGCACATGGTTGGCGTAGTTACAGTGGCTATCTCTTTTACCGATTGGACGTGATGACAGTTATTTTAGCCCAGAAGAATAATGATTTAATGGAAGCTTTGGTCAGCCAATTTTGATATAATTGTTGACTTTTCAGAGTGAAATTTCTATGTCTAATATGGGTTTAAGGGCAAAGAGTCTATTACTATCATTACGGGCAGCCTGCAACCGCCTCCCCAACTTATAACCACAGTGCAATAACCTAACACATTTCATCAATCAAAGTCGAATTAATAATAAATTTAGTTATAATAACAACCTACAGGTAACATTTTGTTAAAAACGTCTACCGTTAACGGCTAGATCGGCTCCAGCCTCCATGGTCACAAAGCTCTCCATTTTATGAAAATGGTCATCGTTGTCTTCAAAGACTTTGCCATTGTTTTACTTTTTTCAAAAGAACTATCAATAACCATCAGCTTCGTGGTAAAAATATGCTCATATGTATTGTCTCATGGATATCTCATAATATCTTATAATAGAAAATCCCAATACTGCTTTTCACGACATTTCTGTGGATTTTTTTGTTTCAAACTTATCAGTTGAAATTATTCATTTATGGAATAGTGACAAGCCCAGGAAATTCATTTATTTGGGATGCTCTCTACGGGGACGAGAAGGGTAAGCGATGAAATTATTTGACATTTATGTTAAAAACCCAATTTAAAGGATTATTTAATAGACTTTCTTGAGTTATTTAACACTACCTACGCTTCATTGTGTTTCACTCCCTTGTTTTTAGGGCTCATGTTTGTCTTCCCATCATCTCATCTTCTTCTGATGGAATTGTATCTTCATCACCTTCTACCTCCCTTGCCTCCACACTTATTCTGCCTTATCCTCACTACCTCTCTATTCTCTTGCTCCTTTTGCTAGGATGTGCAATACCAGTATTTCCAAAATACTAATAAATGTGGGACTATGATTATATCATATCCTTTTGGTGTAGGGAAACGTGGATGCAGTCACCCTAACTTTCAGATCGACTGTGTGCAGAAATTAACTCTAGTAATCATAATTCAGGGCTAGAATTACACATTTTACAATGACCTTTTTAAAAAATTTAATGCTCAGCATTGAATGTCATAACCTAAATTCTTAAAAAAATACGAAAAATCAGCATAGACCCTCCGAAAAAATAATGAATCTACTGTTAAGGGCTGAGAAAAACTTTTTAATAAAGGTCGTTGTAAAATGTGCAGCATTGAATGTATTTGTATCATTGTATGTCTTAACCTAAATTCTTTAAAGGAATACGGAATGTCAACACAGTCTCTACGAAAAAAAAATGAATTTTTCCACCCAAACTTGACCCAACACTTCGTCAATCAAAGAACTAATAATTGTGTTCCAATGTAAAACATTTTTGGTCATTTGATTTGGTTAAATCATCAATGACCAAGGCTGAGGAAAACCGGCTAAAATTAAGCCTAAAATCTACTTAAAAAGTGAGTTGCTAATCTATAACCCCATCTACATCCCTATATACATCCTAGCCTAGCCTCACTTTAGTTGGGACCGGACGGACGGGTGAAGAATACCTCTTTGTAACAATTCTCTTTGTAACGATTGATGATCAGACATAAACCGATGCGGAAAAGCTAACAAGATCCTTTCAATAAAAACAAAAGTGTCACGTACCTGTCAACTATTAGTTGTCTTTTCTTCCATGCCTCAACCCTTTAATTAGTCGATTGGGTAGTCGACTTTAGATCTTGATTAAATGTGGTTGAGTAATTATCTTAGAATTTGGAATCCTATGTGTAAGTTTCACACAACTTGAGTTTTCCATTTCAAATGCCCTGTAATAAGTCTTTTTTACTGTGTAATTTGGGACAGATTCCGAGATGGATATCTATAATCTATAATAAGTCTTTGTTACTGTGTAATTTTTTAACAAATACAATATAATATAATATTCATATAAACACCCTAAAGATTTCACATCTATCTCAATCATTGTTCATTGTGATTATTTTTGTGATGCAATAGTCATCTCATTGATTCCTTTGGCAACATCGACCATGTATAAATTTGAAAGGATAGCACAACCTCAGACAAGACTTCCAAGCTGAACTAATGAGATTTTCTGGTTTGCATCCTACCATCAACCCTCATGTCCAGTTTCATAGGAGACTCTGCTGCTTCGGAAACGATATGCATCTGTACACAATAGAAATTTCTATGAATTGTGAGTCATGCATCGTGTAAACTAACGGTTGTCTGTTTGTGGCCCATCACATGCATATCTAGAAATTGAAGGGTGTGGATGAATGATTGAATCCCCTTGCTCGACACTGCACGGTGTTCAGAGGTGCTATTAGAAAGTTTGACATAGCCTTCGACTAGGCTCATCACATCTTACCTTAGAGTTTAATGCATCTAAATACCTTAATTACAATCCAGACTTAAAATTTATAAAATAATAATAATAAATAATAATATATATCAATAAATATATAAATATCGAGTAGAAATACGTGATAAATATATATTTATATAAAAATATTTATATAGAAAAATAATAAATATATATTTATATAAAAATATGGTTATATATAATGTATAATGTATATTTTCATATATTTTTATATATTTGAATTTTGAATTTTATTAAAGTAAATGTAATTATGCCCCGGATGGGGTGACACGACACACGGGGTCAATGACACATGGAAAATCACTAAGAGACGCTTTAAGTGCAGGTTTAACTGCGGATGGCAGCCACCCATGCATTAGCATTAACGCTGGGGGCTGGCCATCGCAGAGTTCATACGACGGCGAAGCTCCCTCGCGCGACCATTTATTTCTCCCACGAGCTCAAACAGAGCATGGATCCGGAAGGATAGATTCTAATGAAGCCTAGTTATGTGCTTGATTATGCGCCCGGACAGAGAGCATTTGTTATGGCACTCGCTCGGCCGTTCGTCATTTATGCAATACACTTTGGTGAGGCCTCCCAGGGCTCTTTGTTCTCAGACTGTTATGAATTTGTTCTTGCTGCTGCTCCTTGTCTGAGACGGTTTGTTAGGGACTTGCACTTGCTGATGCTCTTGTTTAAGACTTCCCGTCTTGCGCGGTTCTGGCTCTGTATTGGCGGTTTTTGCTCTGTTTCAATGGTTCGAGAGCGTGCTAGGTCCCGTCGGGGCTCGGCTTGGGACGCCCACAGGGCGCAGCGTCGCAGGAAGAAGCAGCTGGAATGTACTCTCTCTTTGGCATCCTCAATTCTTCGTAAAAAAGCGCGAGAAGAGCGGCGAAAGCTGCTCGACATCATTGCTGAGCAAAAGGCTGGAGGCAGCAGGGAAGGTTCGATTTCTAAATTGAGTAATGTTAGGGATGCCGAGCCCGAGGTCGYGCTGTCCACTTGCATAGTRGAAGAGGACCCGACCATTGGAGACTTGCCCTGCATGGAGGCRCCCCAGGCCATGGAGAGTTCTGTTCGAGCTTTGATATGTGACGATTATGTCCCAGGCTGTATCATCGAAGAAGTTCCCTGGACGGGCGACTTGCCATCTCTTCACGCAGAGAAGACTATGGGCAATGAGATTCGCGAGGAGAAGAGTAAGGTAGTGGCTGATTCGGGTGAGGAAATGGATTCGGGAACTGCCCCCAGCAGTGGCTCGGGTGGCGGTTTGCATCGTTTTCTTCTCAGCGACGAACACCTGGCCTTGGTCTTTGAGCTACGCAGCCATTTGGCGGATGTGGAACTCAGGATGCTCCTCATGAGCCAGCGTTTAGATATCCTCCTCGACGCTTTTTTCAGAGCTCCATCTCAGCACAAGTGTCCCCTATGCGCGCAGGAGTTTGCTATTCCAGCGAGGTACGCTTGGCAGGCGAGTGAAGGTGACGGTGCAATGGGTGAATAGGTTTTACTGCTTCTTGGCTTTTGTTTTCTGCTTTGCTGTTTTATACACTCTTGGACCATTAGCCCCTG
>ML777689.1:159124-172401 GCA_009831015.1 Picea engelmannii | reverse complement strand
GTCTATGTTTTATGATTATCTAATATAGAAGGTACTACCCTTTTTTATTTAAAAAAAAAAAAAAAAGTAAATGTAATTATAATATAAAGTTAAATAAGATTATAATTAACCTATTAACCTATACTTATTTTAATTTATATCTATTTTTATAATAAGTTCTTATCACTTTCTTGATGGTCTTAATTTAGCAAAGGAATGATTTGGTTGTTAAAAAATCTGTACAATACTCTCAATATATTTACGCAATAGATTATTCAATATTGTGTGATTATTGTATATTATGTATTATTAAAATATAATTAATAGTTAATTATATTAATGTAAATAATGGTACAATTATGGGGTAATGGTTAAAGTCGATGGTATGTATTGATAGCCATTGTGATTAATGATTAGGATCATGCTCAAGGGTGTAGTTTTATAAATATTGCCATATGGAATGAATTATACCCACGGGCCACCATTCAAATCCTCCTAATCGAGATGGAAAATAAAAAATACTTTTAAAATGGATAAAATGTATTTAAAATTACAGATGTAGAACTTCTTATCATAATTAGTTGGATTACTTTATTTAGAACAACCCACGATTCCATCTATTTATGACATCTTAGAAATTATTATTATAAATGGTAGGATAAAATTGATGTAGAATAGCTTAAAAGGATCTTATCATAACTCATTGGATTAATTTATTTGGGAAAATTAACTATCCACCATTCAATCGATGTATAACAACTTTAGAAGCTCTTATCATAAGTGGTTGGATTAATTTATTTGAAAGTATCAATAATTCACAATTCATTCAACAACGTTTGGATTTATTATAAGTGGTTGGATTAATTTATTTGGAAGTATCAACAATTCACAATTCACTCAACAAAGTTTGGATTTATTATTTGTATTTTGAATATACATTGTTGTTATTTCCAGTTAGCCACCTAGACTTTATTTTAATGGCATGCTTGTCCCGATGCCTCATCCATCCCATGAAGTCTATCTTGTTTGGCTAGCAAGTGGGGGCTTTATATTCCTTTCCCGTCTTTGTATCAAAGAAATCTCTCCATCACATTTTTATAATTAAAAATTATTTATAACATTTTTATAATTAAAAAATATTTTAATGTTGTTATATGGTATTTTTATAATTAAAAATTATTTTAATACTATATATATATATATATATATATATATATATATATATATATATATATATATATATATTATTTCTTAATTTTGAAATTATCATTTGTATTTTGGATATATTATTATATAATTTATATTTTATTTTCATAATTATGCATTATTATCTCTTAAATTTATTGAAAACTTGAAAACTTGGCATAGAAAACTTTATTGTAAATCATTTTCTTGTATTGAATATTTTCCTCAATAATTTGCTTAAAAGTTTAAATAGTATGTAAAATTTCTATGTCGTTTAAAATTTATTTCTCAATAATTTACTACTCAATTTTATTTTTTATGTTAAATGGATTTTTCTATCATTTTTATTCACTTGTGGATTCCCTTACTGTTTTGTATTGAAGCTTTTCATTGAAAAACTTTCTTGTTCACTGGATGTAAAAGTTGTTTTATGTTTTAGAAGTTGGAAAACACAATTCCTTGTTTTATGATTTCCAAATGTAATGTATAGGTATTTAATTGTTCGATTAATTAATTATGAAGCTTTTATAGATTTGAGAATTATGTATTGTATTCAACATTGATAATGATCACACAAATAGAGAAGAGTTTGAACTTATAATTCATTCATTGGTTTTGGTTTTTGACATTATTGTCTTATAAAATATTTTATTATCAATTAGTTAATTAATGCAAAATGTATTTCACTTTTTCATTTTATAAAAGTGATTTATGGATAATATTTTTAATATGCTATTTTTGTGATTTTTTGGGTTTGAAATATGAGTCTTTTTTAAAGTTTCAAAAAATGATGTTTTTATTGTGATTTTTTTTTTTGTATAGGTAAATTATTTAAATAGAAATACCTCCAAAAAACAAGGGTCAATCAACTATGGACAAATTTTATGGATATTCTACAATATCCAAAACTTCCAATGTTGAAGAAATTTCATATATACCCGATTTGAATTATGAACTTAATGAAAATATGGAGGAAGAGCTTGTAGATGATTTAGAAATTCTTGGTTGTGACACAGAAGGACAAGAAGGTACATCTAGTAGTCTGAGGAGAAGGAAGGTCTCCTCAAAACGTGAATTTCGAGAAGAGTGGAAGATAAAACATCCTTGGGTGTATAGTATCAATGTTGAAGATGGAAAGACTCGTATGAAGTGTAGACTTTGTGAGAAATATAAGGCTCAAGGTCCATGGGGTGTTGGAAATGGATGTAATACCATTCCATATGATGCTATGATAACTCATTCAAAATCTTCTAATCATCAAACATTGGTTCAAAAAAAATTATTTGAAACTGAAAGGTTGGCAAAGCCCATTCCAGAACACATAGTGACTATAAATGAGAGCAATAAGGAAAGAGTGATAACCACCATGAAGTTAACATATTTTATTGCATAGAAGGATATTGCAATTGCTACTTATGAAGATCTATGCCATCTTCAAATGCATTTACAAACACCTAATATGCCTTCTCGAGTGGAGTATTCTTCCTACATAAATAGAAAAGTTGCCACTGAATTTATTCACTCTATATCAGATTACCTTGAAGAGGTACAAGTTAGAAAGATGTTAGAAAGTCCATTTTTCTATATAATGTTAGATGAAAGTATAGACAATGGTTTGGAACAACACATTGTCGTGTATTCTACATATCTAGACTTAAAAGGTTTGGGCCCTCCAATCTCACAATTTATGAAAATGATTTGTGTTCTTGACGGAAAAGGAAAGACTATATATGATACTGTCATTAATCTAAAGGAAACAAGACAATTGAAAAATGAGAAGTTCATAGCAGTTTCCATTGATGGTGCTTCATCTATGGTTGGATGTGAAAATGGATTTGTCTCATTGCTAAAGAATGATCTCCCAAATCTTATTGGTACTCATTGTATTGCACACTGTGAAGCACTTGCAGCGTCAGATGCTTCAAAGAAGATACCCGGATTTTTGTATGTTGAGAAAATAGAAAATAAAATATACTCATGGGTTGGAAATTCGGAAAAGAGAAATAATGAACTCATTGCTTTACTAGAGATAATGGAATTAGAATCCCTACAAGTTCTTCAAATCCACGGGATTAGATGGCTATCCAGGGGTCAAGTAGTTGAAAGACTTGTTACATTGATGCCTTCTATTTTGAGCTTGTGGAAGAAAGAAAGAAATAATTCATGGTATCATAAGACAAGGATTTTTTCAGTTCAATTTTGTTTGAATATGTTGATTGATGTTTTGATGGAGTTGAATAATTTAAACAAAAAATTCCAACAAGACAATGTGGATGTCACGTCTCTTGGAATAGCTATTGACCATACATTAAATACTCTTAAAAGATGTTTCTATAGACCAGATTATTTTGCAGAAGGTGCAGTACATCTTACTAAATTTTTGAAAGACTCTAAAGATGGTTTCATTGAAAGTGTTGACAAAGAAGGGATTATCCATAGAAATAATTTGTTGTATATTCCAATCCATGATGATCAAATGACACAACCAATGGAAACTTGCGTTGATGGCTCCCTCGAGAGTTGCATACAACTTACAAGAAATTATGTCCAAGCATTGGTTGAGAGCTTCAATTCAAGATTTCCAGATCTTCATCTCTTTAATGCAGCAAGGTTGTTTAGTCATTACCATTATCCATCATATCTTTATGTGAGAAAAAATAATGCAAAGAATTGGCTTGAAAGACTTTTTTCCCATTTGCAACATAAAGCATATATTGAAGGTGAAAATATATCATGTTTTGTTATTACAGCTTGTAAAAGAGAGCTATATGAATTCATTGATGTGGTTCATTTAAATGGAGAAAGATTCTCGATGAAAGATGCATGGAAAGTATTTTCTCAAACAAAAGATTGGCATTCTAGCTATCCAAATATGTTAAAATTATGGCAAGCTATACTTGTCATACCAGTAAGCACTGTTGCATGTGAAAGAGGATTTTCCAAACAAAATATGATCAAAGATATAAGGAGAACAAGACTCTCAATTAACACACTTGATGCATTAATGCGTATATCATTAATAGGTCCTCACATTTCAGAGATGGAGTGGCAAAGTGTTTATGATATTTGGGAAAATGCAAAAGAAATAAGACTTTTTGACATGTGAGAATTATCAAATTATATGTTTTTTCTACTTTGTATAAATTTTATAAATACATGCAATTTTTGTTGTGCTCTAATATTTCAATTTCGACTACGTTTATGTTCTAATGTTCTTTGTGTATTGTTGGAATGTGGAATACAAGTATTATTAATTACATGGATGGTAAAGGATTTACATGTGTGTTGTTTCTACAAGTTCATAGCATCTCTGCTATGATTTTAGGTTCTTATTTCAAACTCCGTGTTCTTGACATATCTAACTACATTTTTCTCTTGAGATATTGACATATTATTGCAAGTTCATGGCATTTTTGTTGTAATTTTGAGTACTTTTTTCAAATTCTGAAAACTTTTGGTCAAATTTTGAGGCCTACTTTATTAGAACCTACTGTTGGTGAAATATAATGAAATACTATTGGTGAAATATCATTAAATACTTTTGTGTACAAATCAGGCCAATGATGTTTTTCTAAGAGTTCTCTCTCATTGTTGGCTTTTTAAAGTGTTTACAATAAGTTTAAATGATGCAATTATAGCACAATACCCTTGTTCTTTTTTGTCACTGTTAAATTTCTTAAAACGTGCCTGTAACAATTATGTTGAGTTGATGTTTATCTTCAGGCCTGTAACAATTATGTTGAGTTGATGTTTACCTTAGGTTTTTTTCTGCAAAACCATGTCTTTGTTTATGTTTGCATGCACGATCTAATTGATTTACTTCTATTCTGGGATTCTATTTTTTTTAAGTTATAAATATTATCCTAATAATGAGTACATATGGGATGTATAGAACTTGTAAATATGGACATGTATGTCTATGAGAATTGTATTTACCACTTGGTCTGGAAAAAAAATTCTTAATGTTAGTAATCAAAATTTTAGATTACACTAGAATTAAACTTAGACTCTAAAATAATGTGAGAACATAGCGTGTATTTGAACTATTATTTTATTATAAAGTCTTATTACTCTCATAGAATGAGAGTTGTTAAAGATAAACTCAACATGGTACAAACTATTACTTTATTAGAAATTATTATTATGAGAGTTGTGAAGAGAAACTCAACATGGTGAGTAGTAGATATTGTGTTATGATTAGCATGGAGTTTACTTTGTGACCCTTCACGTAATCATTCTTACTCCTTAATAAATATGTCTCCTCTAATCCTGTGCTTTAATTGTTACAATTTGTTTTCTTTGAATTTCTAAAAACTAGCTAAATGTGGGGTTGAAAGTGCCATTTTGTAGTCATTATAAGTTTCCAATTGAATTTTCATTTTACTTAGTGAATGAATGGAAGGGAACATTTTAGTTATTTTGTTTGGTTTTCATAATCTGATTCAAATAAAGCCAAGGAAAAGTGAGTTCTATTATGGGACTGATATATTTTCAAATCATTGAAAAGAATTTCATTTTAGAATTAAAGGTGTGATCCTGTATTGTCATGATACTTATATTTTTTTAATCATTCCTTTGTCATATAGTTTTCTTATCTCATTTTCTCTTTGTATATCTATTCAAAGTCTAGAAACATGGAAGATAGAGAATTAATGAAGTATTAATAATCTAATGAGAAATGGAATAAGTACATGCCAAATTGATCTAGAGCCTATTTTTTAATGAAAACTTCATTATTGAAGGGTTAATTTCTTCTAAAAACTTCATTGTTGAAGGGAACAAATTTATACATGACGTTCTTTGATGGGAAATAAAGATCTATAAAACGTAAAAAAAAATTGCTTGACGGGTAAAGAGGAATCCAAATTCCAACCCTGCTGATAAGTTGTTTATTTGGGTATGATAGGCGGAATAAACTACAGTATGTATGAATGATCCCAAAAATGGTGTTTATTACTTGATCATTGAGGGTACAATCTATGTATAACTCGGTATTTAACTGGTGAAGAAGGTTAACATATTCTACTCTTAATTCTTGAGAGATTAAGAATTCCTTTGGGTTTTTTGGAAAATCATTTGTAATTTGTTTGTCTAAACAAGGCGACATCTTGACATCTTTCAGACAAAGCAAATTGATATATGAGAGTGGTGGTGGGGTATTAATAGAGAAAACATAATAACCCCACCCTCATATACGAGGGTAGATGAGGCATGTGCAAATGTAAGAGTGCAACTAGACAATCAAACTGAAGAAATTCACACCCTTGAAAGGAAAAGGAGGGTAGATGAGGCATGTGAAAATGTAAGAGTGCAACTAGACAATCAAACTGAAGAAATTCACACCCTTGAAAGGAAAATGAGGGTAGATGAGGCATGTGCAAATGTAAGAGTGCAACTAGACAATCAAACTGAAGAAATTCACACCCTTGAAAGGAAAAGGAAGGTAGATGAGGCATGTGCAAATGTAAGAGTGCAACTAGATAATTAAACTGAAGAAATTCACACCCTTGAAAGGAAAAGGATTCAACTAGAAGTTGAGATGCATGACCTTGAAAATGAGAAAGATGGAGAAAGATAAAGCCAGTAAAGCTCATTTGGTTGAGGTTAGTACTTAGAGATAACTTTATTGTATTTTCTTGGTTGTCTGTAGGCATTTTTATTATGTTGGGGATGCTCTGATGTGAAGATTTGTATTGAAAATTTTGTGTATGTCGAGATGTTCATTGTTGTTTGACGTAGTGAAAAGTGTTGGTCGGTGAGAACCCTTAATTTCATAGCTTGTAAGAAAACTCAACTCTTCTAATTCTGAACAGGCATTTTTATTATGTTGGGGATGCTCTGATGTGAAGATTTGTATTGAAAATTTTGTGTATGTCGAGATGTTCATTGTTGTTTGACATAGTGAAAATTGTTGGTCGGTGAGAACCCTTAGTTTCATAGCTTGTAAGAAAACTCAACTCTTCTAATTCTGAACAGGTTCACAAGGAGCTTGAATATTTAATTTATTTTGTTATAGTTTTAATGATTATTAAATAATATTTTTTTATTTTTTTAAATATAAATGTTTTTTAAAAATATAAATATTTTTTAAAATTGAATTACAACAAGGTACTCCTACTTCTCCTTCTCATATTATTTATATCTAAAATAATGAAGAGGAAATCAATTGGTGCAGGATTTTACCTGGGCGTTGGGAGCATAGTGCCTAGCTGAACAGAGCATAACTGATAATGATGTTCATCAACATGCCCTGGTTGAACGTAAAAGAAGAAGTGGATGAATACAGGTGAGAAGTTCTTTCCATGTTCGACCTCACTTTGAATCCCAGACGCAGGTAGAAGTAGAGGTAGGGAATAGCTTCTCGTGTATTGACCTTGTTGTTAAATTCTAAAAATATGAATAACTGCTTGAAAAAATGAAAATAAGAACCAAATCATACGAACCTATATAGATATAAAAAATCCCAATTGAAATCCCTCTTTTGTACACACTCGCACCAATAAAGGCTTCGTCTGTTTTATGAACAGGTACGAGCAGTGTTAGCTTCCATTATGGTAAACCTGCGAAGCCGCCTCCAATTAGAGCGTCGAAAAAAAGAAATTTTCTTTATAGTTTAAAAAATAAAAATTTAATATAATTATAAATTTAATTATATTTATAATATTTACAAATTAAAGTAAAGTGAATATAATATTTAGGATATATAAATATAAAAACAATAACTTAATTAAGTATCTTACTCAATTAAAAATAATAACAAAATATTTTAGAAAAAAAAAATAACATAATTAATTATACAACCTAATTAAAAAATTAAAATAATATATTTAAAAACAATAATCTCATTTTAGTAAAATAAAATAGGAATCTAACTTATTATAATACATGTTTAAAATTGAAATTATTATTTACTATATAATACACTTAAAATATTATAATAATATATTTTTAAAATTATCTCTCTAATAAAATAATGATCTAGCCTATTATAATACATGTTTAAAAATTGACCTTATTATAATACATTTTTAAAATTTGATATTGTTTTTTTTTTAAATTGAAAATATAACTTTTACTTTTACACACTTATGCTAATTTTTCTAAAATTTTTAATAACTTTCTATTTGAAAAATTAAAAACAAATTCATTGATTGGGGGCTATTTATGCAATATGACATAACAATAAGTTTAATGAATTTATTTCTAATTACTTAGGAAATTGCAAATGACTTTGTCATTTCTAATTGTGCAATGCTTTTGGAGTCATTGGTGCTATAGTCTTTAGCAAATGTGTTAGAGATTGCAAATGCTATTATGCCATTTTTAATTGTGCAATGTACTAGAGATTACAAATGATATTAATGATTTGAACTCCTAATCCTTATAGTTTAAATACATGTTGGCAAAATGTTTGTTTCCTTTATCAATTTAATAAAAGTGCAAAACACAATCTATTATGTATCCATTATTTTTACCAAATACCACATTTATAGCCCCCAATACATGTAAACCCCCTCATACCAACATTCCCTCCCCCCCAATACTTACAATATATTGACTCTATTTTTCACAATTTTAAAACCCCTTTTATGAATGAATGTGATAAGATATTGGTCAACAAGGTGAGGCCCTTGTGCATAGAAACAAACAATAAGTAGGTCATTTGTACCATTTAACTTGATATATAATGTAGGTTCACTTTCACTTCTCTTAAATCGCTTTTTTTTAGAAAATAATTATCGATCATGCTATACCATGTTCTTGGAGCTTGTTTAAGCCCCTAATAAACCTTTTTTTAATTTGTAAACCTTATGTTCTTTTTATTTAACTTCATATCCTTAGGGTTTATAAACATAGACATATTCTTCTAAAACACCATTCATAAAGGTTGATTTCACATCACACTGATAAAACAACCATTTATATTCTGTTTCTAATGCTAAAATCCCTTTGCCACCAATCTTTCTTTGTTATTTTGTATGGACCCATCAACTACATACTTTGTTTTGTACACCCATTTTAGCCAATGACTTATTTTTTAGTAGGAGGATCCACAAGCTCCCATGTTACATTCATTTTAATGGTTGCAATCTCTTCATCCATTTCTTTTCACCAAGATTCATGTTTTGGTGCATATTCAAAGAATCTTGTCTACTCTTCAATATGAGACATTAAAGCAAAGTTAGAATATCCATAGATTTCATTTAAGGATTTTACCTTTCTTGCAGGAGGACTTATAGTTGAAGCAAGACTTGAAGTTGAAGAAGATGATGGAGTGGATGTAGTAGTAGTACTTGGACTATTGGTTGGATTTGTAGAAATAGAAGATTCGTCTTCTTGTATAAAAATTATTGGGCATTCTTGTTGCACTCCTTGATTCCACTGCCATTCTTCTTTTTCATCAAAAAACACATCACGACTAACCCACAATCTTTAGTTTGTTGATTATACAATCTAGACGCCTTTGTATCCTCACATCAAAAAATAAAAGTGCATTTCACAATTTTATCATCTAGTTTTTTTTTTTCTTTTTTCATGCGCAACATGAGCATAACCAAATACTTTCAAACGAGAAACACGGGTTTTCTTCCACTCCATGCCTCATATAGAGTCATATTTTGCACACTTCTTGTTGGACACCTATGAAGCAAATAAACAGAGGTAGCTACAACTTCAGTCCAAAAAATTTCTAGAAGACTTTTACCGTTCAACATGCTCCTAGCCATCTCAACAATTTTCTGATTTTTTTGTTCATCTTCACCATTCTATTGTTGAGTATAGCCTGTTGTCAATTTCCTATATATGCCATCCTTTTTGCAATAATTATTACAATCATTAGAAGTAAATTATCCCCCTCTATTTATAAGTAATGCCTTTAAAAAATAGCCACTTTGTTTGCCAACAACAACCTTAAATTGCTGAAAATAATAGGAGCATTAGATTTCTCTTTAATTAAATACACCCATGCTCTTCTACTAAAATCATCCAAAAAAGTAACAAAATACTTATTTTTGTTGAGTGACAAATTTTACCTTTAACTTCCACTAGCTTGTCAACTCCTAAGAGTACGTCAGACTTTAGATTCATCTATATTGACAAAACATGTTCAAATCTCCCCTTTTTTTTAAAA
Organism: Picea engelmannii; assembly: GCA_009831015.1. Lineage (NCBI taxonomy): Eukaryota > Viridiplantae > Streptophyta > Pinopsida > Pinales > Pinaceae > Picea > Picea engelmannii. The sequence continues at coordinate 162,107 of ML777689.1, read as the reverse complement.
GTTAGCTTGTTACATTATCTCTTCCTTTGTTGTTTGCATTAAAAACTCTTCTTGACCTTTGCCTCTTCTATTTGCTTGTTCTCTTCCTTGTTCATAAGTGTTCTGAAAATTTCTCAACCTCATGACTTCTATCTCTGAAAATATAGTTGTTTGCTTGAAAAGATTGCTCAAAATATTTTTCAACAGATCTATTCATCCTTTGCTAGTGAGATTGAAGAGATCCCATAAGCTCATTTATAGACAATTGAGTTAAATCTTTAGATTCTTCAATAGAAACAACAATAGCATCAAATATTGTAGGAAGACTTTTTAAAATTTTCTCAACATTTTTTTTATCTAATTTGATTCACTATTCCCACAACTCTAGTGAAAAAATCTTGCATAGATTATGAATTCTACATGCAAAGTGTTTCGAAATGTCTTTTAAGAGATTGCAACTTAACAACTTTTATCTTATATGTCCCTTGATATGCTTGTTGTAGCACATCTCATGCCTTCTTGGATTTCGTTGTTGCAACAAGTCTTGGAAAAATAGAATCCCACTACTTGTTGGATGAAAAAATGAGCTTTTGAGTTTTTTTTTTTTTTCCCCTAATTGATCTCTTTGGAATTGGGTCAAGCCAGCAATAGCTTGAGCTTCCATTAGTTTCTTTAAAGATTAGTATTTGAGACTAGGAAATATTAAGACCATTGTTGTTGTTGGTCATTTCTTTAAAGTCTACACTCCTTACAATAACTTCAATCTGCACAAGCTTCACAAACAATTAAAGTGGAAAACACAACAAATACAAAGATTGAAACAAAACATCAAAAATTTCAATGCTTAAGATTCTTCCTTCTCATTCCTTTTCTATTTCTCATATCTTTAATGAACAATTAATAATTCATATATAATCTTCATATTTTTACAAATATAGAAATTGCTACAAATCATTGCAATTAATTCTAATCATCTAAAACTAATTCTAGGTAACCTTAAATTATGCTTAGAACACAATGTAATCAAAATTTGATGAAAATGTAACAATATACCAACATATAATAGAATACAAACATTATCTTTAATAGTGGCGTGTGAACTAAGATAGAATAGAGTGTGCACCTTGGCAACCTTGGCCTTCTTGACCTGTCTCTTGATATGAAATGGAAGAGTTTTGTGATCTCATTCTTCCTTGTGATGAAAGCTATTTATGTTCATCTTCTTTTGCTCAAGCAATCTTCTCATTTACATCTAAGCTACACTCTACCTAATTGTTTGAATTTGTGACTATAAGGTTTTTCTTCTTGGCATCCTTATTACTGTTCTTAAAATTCGGATCTGGATGTAATTTCCAAAATATATATATATATATATATATATATATATATATTTTATATTATCGATGTGACCATTTTCTGTAATGGTTACAGTGAAAGCATGAATGTACGACCTTGCTTTTCCTTCCATACCATCCAATGCGTTTGGCATCGTTTTTAGCATGTCGATACAAAGTTACGGACCATACTAGAGACACTCCATGTGGAGGACTGAAGGGAATCGGAGTGGCGCGTAGCTTGACACTCTATACAAAGCAAGGAAACCAAGGCAAAGGATAAATAGCATGTGGAGATTAGTGGAGTTGGAGGGCAAGGCAAAGGCTTAAAAAAGAAGGCCAAGGCATGCATAGGATGGCATGCAGAAGGGAGTAGAGGAATTGGAGGGGAGATAGCATCCGCACTTAGCGTCCCGCGTTAGACTCCTTGCAGAGCCTAATGTATGTGGTCAGAAAAGGAAAGGAGCTAGGGGAAGGTGGAACGTTCATTCTTTGCTTACCAAATAAAACAAAAGGAAAAAGAGACAAGGCAGCCCTAGATCCCAAACTTGACTTACAGGTGATGTGGCCATGCGAGATAGCGCCATGTGTATATGACACCAATCAGAAGATGCCACACGGTGGTCCAAGCAAGGCCAAAATGTCCAGAGTTGAAGCACGAAGGGAAGGAGAGCGACCAGGGCCTGTAACAGTTTCTTGGGAAAGCAGATCGTTGTTGGCCTTCTGTTTACCCTCGAGGAACAGGGATAAAAGGCATGGGGGTTCGACCATTGTAAATACACAAAGAGGTTGAGGTAGAGCTTCGCTTAGAAAATAGAGAATAGGGAGGACAATCAACGACTCATGTTGATGTTGCATCTATGCTACTTACAAAGGTCGGAGAGATTAACTTGAAGGAAAGCCAATTGATTGGTTCATGGAGTGAGAGCAATTGCACTGTAAGTTGTATTTCTTTATTGGTTCATGAAGTGAGAGCAATTGCACTGTAAGTTGTATTTTCTTTATATAAATTCAGAGAGCCTTGTAACCATCATCCATCATAACGTTTCGCAGAGAGGTAGAAAGCAGAACGTTTTGATCCATCATAATTTGATAATAGCATACAGATAACCAAAACATTTTTACTTTACATGCGAACGACAGTGAAAACAAAGTCTTCTTCGCTGCCCTACCCTAACGTCACTCCCCGTGGCGATCTATTGACTTGCTGTACTAGTCCATGCTCTATCGAGATCAATCACGTGAACTTATCATCCTTCTTATAGGTGTTGTAAGGAGCTTGGAGCTGCTTTCGGCCGAGTCCATTTCTTTGGGTCCACTGGAATCTACGGATAAACTGTCCGGGCTGGCACCTAATTCTCCATATTCTATATCAATTTCCGAAATTAGGGAATCCTTATGCTTCTCAAGTTTGATAGCCTCTTTGAGCTCTGCCACTACCTCATTGACGCTCGGTCTAGAGGATGGTTCGGCCTGAACACATCGGATCGCTAATTTGGCAACGCCGGTGATGGATTTGATGTCGTGATATCTACCCAACCTCTTGTCTATGATTTCCTCCATTTTTCCAGGATTTTCATCCATCTCCACATACGGTGTCACCTATAATTAATACAAGGATAATTATTATTGTTAGTCTGTAAGAGAAGATTCACAATAAAATCATAGTC
>ML777689.1:123634-143808 GCA_009831015.1 Picea engelmannii | reverse complement strand
CATTAAACTAACAACATTCAAATATCCTTACCTTTACGACGCCATTTCTGTCTCCAGCCAAGCCTTCAAAGTTCAAACGCCAAGGAAACTCCTGTAGCGCTCTCTCTCGAACACCACCACAACAATAATGCTGCCCGCGGTCGCCAGTTCACGGCCATATCACTAACAGGAGACTAGGTTAGTAGGTAGTACCGTAGTAGCCTGTAGGTAGTCTGATCAGAATTTATGAGGGTAGCTGGTTCATTTAGTTCATACAACTGCACCTGGACACCTATTCAAATTTCAATTAAAGACTTTAGATTCGACTGCAACACAATCGGGGAAGCTTCCGTCACCCGTGTCCCATCGCCTCCGACTCCCGAGTTTAATCGATCCCTGTTGGCGACTTAATATCCCAAGCCTGTATACCTACTAGAAATTTTGACGGGCAGTGGAAGCAATTACACGTCAAACTGACAAGTAGACAATTCTCATACCCGTCAGTGATGACGTATAAATTTTATTGTCCACTGTCAAATACGGGTTGAGAGGTAAAAAACGGGCTACAGTCCGTCAAATTCCAGGCCTGATTGCAGATATCCTTTGGCTTTAGCGTGACCTCAAGTTGTGATGCGCACGGGGGCGGTCACATATAAACAAAGAAACTTTGAAATAAATGGTACATGATGTATGACTTGACATCGACGCATGTTTATTTGACCACATAAAATACACAGACTACATTAAAAATAAGTATAGCCCGAATATACGATACTTACTAAAATAAATATGGCCCTTATACTTTCTACAATGATGTTATGTAAATTATCATTGGTTGGTGAAGTTTGATAAATAAAATGCCTTATCATTGGTTAGTGAAGTTTGATAATAAAAAAATGGCTTGTTAAATTTTGGAGTGCATTACCTTTTTTAAAACGAAGATGGCCAGCAGAGTTGAATTTGGAAACCACTTGGCTTTTTCTATTTGATTGTAGGGTTAAATGACGTGTTCCAAAGTTAAAATATCCGATGACAAATAATTTGACCATCAAATTCTAAAATTCTATAATGATGACAAGGATAAATTGGTAATGAGCCCATATGGAAAGTTAAATCTCGCGTTTTTCAGCTCGTGATTGTGAAAATGAGGTCTGCATTTCCCTTGATTTTTATTCCCATTCCAAAAGGTCACATAGGTACGTTTGTCATATTCTCATGTGCAAGAGAGGTAGCTTAGGTTGGCTGTTCTCCATCTCGTTGCACTGCACTTTAAACACATAGCAATTAAAGTATTGTCAAGATTGTGCATATATCTAAAATAAAAGTAACAAAACATAAAGGAATACATGATATCCCTTTTGGGTTAATGTTCCTCCTCCTTATGATTGGGTTGAAATGTTGTAGAGTCACGTTGCATTTTTTTCTACCTAATGTGTTGTGAAGGATCATTTTCAATTATGTTTATCGCATATATTTCTTTAAATTTGAGTGTGAGTTTATTGCTAATTCTCATGAATGGATATGTTTTAATAGATTATAAAATTATAGTTTTTCACATAATAAATATTTTCTTATTGTGATGAAGGTGGCCTAAATTTAAAAATGTTAATTTTTATAAAAGCTTTTTTTCTTATATATTTTACATTATTAATTTTATAAAATGTTAATGTAAATTTGTAAAATAAAAAATAACAATATATTCACTTTTACTTTGATAGATAATTATAGATATTTTTACAACCACTTTGTTATGTTATAAAAAGATGAAAATAGTATTTCTAATTACTTTTAAAAATATATAATTTTTAATTATGAAAAAACTCTTTGTTATGGTATAAAAAGATGAAAGTATTATATCTAATTATGTTTTAAAAATATATAATTTTTAATTATAAAAATTTTAAATGATTATGTGAAAATCAACTTCTTGTAATAGTGATATGATATTTTTTTACAAAATATGATGCATATTTGAAACTATAATTTAGTATATAAATAACTAAATTCCCTCAAATAAATTTGTATAATTGTAGAAAACAATGTGTCTATGTGAAAAGTTATTTTTACAAATTATTTAATGTTAACATTATATATTTTTAGATTAATAAAGTTAGCATAGCTTTGAAATTAAAATGTCATCTTTAATTGAAAGTTTGAGGGCCTCAACATAATAAACAATTTTTTATTTTTATTTTATTTTATATATAATGTGGTAAATAAAGAAGTTGAAAATATTTAGAAAAATAAAATGTTACAATGGGAAGAAAAAACCTTAGAAAACTCAAATCAAAGTTTTTTTAGAAATGTTATAAAAGAAAATAAATGTAAAAATAAAGATTAGAAAACCCAAATCAAGTTTCTTTATATCTAGTTAATAAATTATAAAAAGTTTTCTTCCAAATAATGAGCAATGGCAATATACATATTATATAAAAAACATGGATAGACCTAATCAAAGATAGTTATGTTAAGCAAATTAGCAACGAGGATGAATGTTAGACATATATGTTCATCCAAATCACCATGGACACACAAATATGACAATGTTAATTAAATTTAGGGAAAACTCGTAACTGCGCCACACATTCTTATTACCAAAACCACATTAAGAGGCCTCTTTGGACAACCTTCTTAAAAAGACACGCGTAACCCGCGTCCACAGGTCATGCGTTCGTGTAAAGGTCTGGACTCTTAAGAGAGGTTTGAATTTACAATTTGAGGGTCAAGAGTAAATTAAGTTGTTGATTGATGTAGAAAAGTTATGGTCCATAAAGTTGGACGTTGCTACACGTTGATTTCGAATTTAATCTTCTATTGTTTTGTTTGAAATTTGTTTCAAGTTAGTAATTTCTAATTTTTTTTTTTTTTTGTGTTTTGTTTGAAATTTGTTTTTACTTTGTGAAAATAAGAGGAAGAAGAAAGGAATTTGATTTATGTTATGGTATTTATATTTTAAAATTGGAAAGTTATGAATAATTTATCTTTTGAAATTGAAAAGTTAAGAATAAATATTGTTATGATTGAATTTAACATAGATTTAAGTTAAAGTGTATTTTATGTAGTTTTACTAATTTCCTATGATGTATGTAAGCATTTTCTCATTCTTTTTATCATGTATGTAAGAATTTATCATTCTTTTTATCATTCTTTTTATGATGTATGTAAGAATTTTGGTCACTTTTCGAGAGAAGTGGAGTTTCTTCTCTTTCTTTTTATCATGCTGACTTGTTATAGGATCTTCAGTCTCTTTTACCCTTTTCTTAACAGAACTCTCAAGTATTGATGTTGTAGTTCTTTCTATTGATGAGAGTGCATTTCTTAAACTTTGTGGGTTGCATAGGGAATCTACTATTATGCTTGATGAATTTATAAAAGACTCTCAGTCTTGATTTCTCTTTCTCAGTTCTTCCAATACTAATTGTTTGATAATAAAAAAATGGAAAAGGCTAGCATCTCCTTGCTCCATCCTTAGTTATGCTCTGTCATCAATCCTTCCTAGACTTATGAAAATGTAATATGGAATATTCAAAGGATTCTTACCGATGAAGTGCATTAAGAGCCTTATATGGTATTGGTAAACCCTATTAAATCTCACTTCAGATGTAAAAAACCTTTGGATAACACTGAACAAATCACTATGGATTTCTAATAAAAACTCTCTAGGCATGATAGCTCCAAATTTAGTATTTATAAATTTAGGCTTCATAAAATCATGATGGTAAGACAGATCTAACTGCATTCCTTTGAACCACTATTCTCCATGGGCAGGGATTTCTATTGTAGCAACAATGCTATCTTTACAAACCTGCAACTGGAGGTTGCCCACCTTAGCCTTAACGCCATCAAAATTATATGCAAACTCCCTTGCCACATGTCTGTTGTATCCCTGAAATTTTTCACAAAACCTTATGCAACCCACCTGTTCAAATGATGCTCTGATTTCTAGGCCTACATTTACCATATTCAAACCCTGTGGCTCAAGCCTCACGAAATCACCACCCTTTACATTATTTCTTCTACGTTCTAGAGTTGCCATGATGTTGGTATGTGTCAACACTGTGTAGAATCAAATTCTGATACTCCGGATCCTATTCGCAACAAATGAGAGAAAGAACCTCTGCGCAACAAATGAGAATAGTAACCTCTTTGCAACAAACGAGAATAGTAACCTCTATGCAGTAAATCAAAATAGTAACCTCCGCACAATGTGCATCAACGAACATAATGGGGACTTGTGCATCGAAAATGAGAGTAGTGTCTTCTGGGCAACAATGACAACAATGTCCTATTTTCCCTTTCCGCAACAACGAACATCAACATGAATCTTTGTGCATTAATCTTGGCCAGGAGGTTTTGAAATTGTGGATGAAGAGAAACGATTTATTGATGCTTTCTTTATCTGGAGGGAGGACAAATTTGAAAGATAACTTCAATTATATCATGAATTATACCATAATACCTCGTCGTACCTCCATACGCAGCATTAGCCGAACAAATTTGACAAGACAAACTCCGATTGTCTTGAAACAACATAATGACTCTTTAGTGACATGACAAAGCACATCTTGGCACAAAAACCATAAGTTAAATGGTTAAGAAAGAAAACCTGACCTATGACTCGTGACTTAAGAAAAAATCACCCAATGTTGTTATTTAACCCAAGACATGACTTTATCCTATAATTTTATTCAAAACCTAACAACCTATTTATAGGACACTAACACATGCTCCAATGGGGATGACATCCTCCCTGTGAGCTGACAAAGAATAGATAAACTAGTAGCCTTATCCATTGGGCTCTTTATTTGCTACTAAAATGACTCAAACTAACTTGATATTTTATGTACAAACACACTTGGCATTACTTATCAGACCTTAGGGCCTTCTCTTCGAGCTTCAAATTTGTTAAGTAATACCCAAAACGAAAAATACTAAAGAAAATGGATATTTACAATGAAGTGAAAAACAAATAAAATGATTTAAATAAAATAGTGCTTGAGAAACGTGTCATTAACAGGTCCTCCACTGATGTATTCTCCATTGAGATCCTACAATAGGAATGCATTATTCCCATGATATGCTGCAACTTTTTATGACCCCTTACAAAAATTTTCAAATTAGAATGTTTACCCTTGTCTTCAATTTTTGCATCCCATTTTAAAACCAAATCATTATTCTAAAAGTCATCGGCGTTAGTTCTCCTATCAAAAAGTTTCTTCATTTTTTCTTGATATAGTTGAAAATTCTTGAAAACCTATTCCCTAATTTGATGAAAATGAAGTAACTCACTTATTCTTCTCTGAACGTAGTTTGGTTCAACATCTACAGGTAAGTGATTATGGGCCCAGTTATTGAATGTTAAGTCGGAACCTTTTTAAGGGTCACGATGGCGGTGGCATTGCAGGTATCTTTTGGCTTTAGCGTGACCTCTAAGTTGTGATGCTCACGGGGGCGGTCACATATAAACAAAGAAACTTTAAAATAAATGGTACATGATGTATGACTTGACATCGACGCATGTTTATTTGACCACATAAAATACACAGACTACATTAAAAATAAGTATAGCCCGAATATACGATACTTACTAAAATAAATATGGCCCTTATATTTTCTACAATGATGTTATGTAAATTATCATTGTTTGGTGAAGTTTGATAAATAAAATGCCTTATCATTGGTTAGTGAAGTTTGATAAAAAAATGCCTTGAAATTTTAGAGTGCAACACCTTTTTAAAACGAAGATGGCAAGCAGAGTTGAATGTGGAAACCACTTGGCTTTTTCTATTTGATTTAAGGAAATTAAATGACGTGTTGGAAAGTTAAAATATCCGATGACAAATAATTTGACTATCAATGATGACAAGGATAAATTGGTAATGAGCCCATATGGAAAGTTAAATCTCGCGTTTTTCAGCTCGTGATTGTGAAAATGAGGTGTGCATATCCCTCTTTCGAATTGTTTTATTTCCCTTGATTTTTATACCCATTCCAAAGGATCACAGAGGTACGTTTGTCATATTCTCATGTAGAAGAGAGGTAGCTTAGGTTGGCTGTTCTCCATCTCGTTGCACTGCACTGTAAACACGTAGCAATTAAAGTATTGTCAAGATTGTGCATATATCTAAAATAAAAGTAACAAAACATAAAGGAATACATGATATCCCTCTTGGGTTTATGTTCCTCCTCCTTATGATTGGGTTGAAATGTTGTAGAGTCACGTTGCATTTTTTTCTACCTAATGTATTGTGACGGATCATTTTCAATTATGTTTATCGCATATATTTCTTTAAATTTGAGTGCGAGTTTATTGCTAATTCTCATGAATGGATATGTTTTAATAGATCACAAAACTATAGTTTTTCACAAACTTTAAATATTTTTTTTTAATTGTGATGAAGTTGGCCTAAATTAAAACATGTTAATTTTTATAAAATATTTTTTTCCTTACATATTTTTCATTATTAATTTTATAAAATGCTAAAGTAAATTTGTAAAATAAAAAATAACAATATATTCACTTTAATAAATAATTATAGATACTTCTACAACCACTTTGTTATGATATAAAAAGATGAAAATAGTATATCTAATTACCTTTTAAAATATATATAATTTTTAATTATGGAAATTTTAAATGATTATGTCAAAATCAACTTTTTGTAATAGTGATATGTTACCTTTTTTTAACAAAATATGATGCATATTTGAAACTATAATTCAGTATATAAATAATTAAATTCCCTCAAATAAATTTGTACAATTGTAGAGAGCAATGTGTTCATGTGAAAAGTTATTTTTATAAATTATTTAATGTTAATATTATATGTTTTTAAATTAATAAAGTTAGCATAGCCTTGAAATTGAAATGTCATCCTTAGTGGAAAGTTTGAGGGCCTCAACATAATTAACAAATTTATTTTTTACTTTTATTTTATATATAGTGTGGTAAATAAAAAAATTGGAAATATTTAAGAAAATAGAATGTTGCAATGGGAAAGAAAAACCTATTACAAATGTTATTTTAGAATCTGCAGAGAGAAATCTATGTTTTTGTGGTGATGAATTTGTGTAACTTGTTTTAAAAATGTAAAAAATAGATATATTGAAGGTTTTTTTTTCATAGCCTAAGTCAAAAGGATTGTCATGTTGAAGCTAAATTCAAACCAATCATGTTAGCAAACAAATAGATGAAAAATATAAATCTCCTTAAAACATTTGAATTTCTACAAATATGCATGTCTTGTAAATTTCTAGGAATAAAACCCAGTAATCTCAGACATGATCCAATTGAAGACCAAATATCCCCTATACATTCATGAGATATCATTGATGGTTTGATGCTTCATCCATGGCCCTTGAACCCTATAATATCATTGTGATCCCATGTCCCTTGTTTTCCATCCTCAACCATGGTTAAATCCCCAAAACCTATCCCTGATGTGTAAAACCGATCCTTAATGACATCCATATCCCACCCATGGGATAAATATCACCTAAAGAGTGAGTGTGTGGTACTTATATGCCTTGTTTGTGGAACTTGAGCCTTCAAATATTTATTTAGGATCTCAAGGCCTTATTTTCCTCCCTCAACCATGAAAAAGGTCTCCAAAGCCATTCCTAATGTACAAGTTCCACAGTAGGAAAATGTTTTAAAAATAAAAAAATAAAGCATAAATCAATTATTATGTCTTCTTATAAAAAAAATGAAAATATTCTAAAAAACTATCATATTGTTAATGTAAAATACTATGTTCAACTATTATCATTTTTAAAATCAACTCTTATATATATTGTTTTTATAAAAAAAATAAAATGTTCTTAAAATTTATATTGTGTTCTCACTCAAAAAAAATGTAAAAAAAATGTAAAAGTAAAGATTAGAAAACCCAAGTCAAGTTTCTTTATATTTGGTTAATGAATTATAAGAAGTATATAAAATACGGGTAGACTTAATTGACAATTATACAGTATATTTATAATGACAAGTATGCTACCACTATAACCTCCAGGTGCTATGTGTATGTCTTTTTCACAAGTACCAATAAGTGGAGGGGATTTGAACTCAAAACCTCATAAAACATAACACTTCAGAACATATTAATAAAAAAAATTAAAAAATACAAAATCATAATAAATAATAAAAAAACTTTATCTATTTTTTAATTTTATTACATGTTTAAATTTTTTTTAATACATACACAGATTTCTATAATATATAATATGAACTTGAAATTTTGATTAGAATTTTAATTATGATGTATAATATGAATTTGAAATTTTGATTAATGAAACCTCTTGTTTTTTGTTTTTTCTAATGTATAAGAGAAAATTTCTCCAATAAAGTTATCGATAATAATGTATAAGGCGTAATGATATGTATTTTATTAGCCATGTATTTTACTACCCAACTCTAATCAAAGGTAATTATGTTAAACAAATTAGCAATGAGGATGAATGTTAGACATATATTCATCCAAATCACCATGGATGCACAAATATGACAATGTTAATTAAATTTAGGGAAAACTCATAAATGCGCCACACATTCTTATTACCAAAACCACATAAAGAGGCCTCTTTGGATAACCTTCTTAAAAAGACACGCGTAACCCGCGTCCACAGGTCATGCGTTCGTGTAAAGGTCTGGACTCTTAAGAGAGGTTTGAATTTACAATTTGAGGGTCAAGAGTAAATTAAGTTGTTGATTGATGTAGAAAAGTTATGGTCCATAAAGTTGGACGTTGCTACACTTTGATTTCGAATTTAATCTTCTATTGTTTTGTTTGAAATTTGTTTCAAGTTAGTGATTTCTAATTTAATTTTTTAGTGTTTTGTTTTAAATTTGTTTCAACTTAGTGAGAATAAGAAGAAGAAAGGAATTTGATCTATGTTATGGTATTTATATTTTAAAATTGGGAAGTCACGAATTATTTATCTTTTGAAATTGAGAAGTTAGAAATAAATATTGTTATGATTGAATTTAATATAAATTTAAGTTAAAGTGTATTTTACAAATTAAGAACACATAATTTTTTGATCAAGCAATTTTTTCATTAACAACAAGAAAATATTATAATATGTTCAAAAGAATTTATATACATACTTGCTAACCTTTTAGTTTTCATGGGTGTTTCAATATATACGAAAGCATATGTCTATAGTATCAAATTTGGATTCAACTATGATCTTACAATAGTGCTAACAGTTGCACATAATCAACATGAGATCTTTAACGAACTGCTAAAAAGAAGGAATCTACTTGGACTCATTTAATTTAACTATAATGACTTTGATATGACAACAAATGAAACCCAAAATTGTGATTTCCATTATTGATGTTTGTTGGAGATGAGTTGGCACACTTGTCGGACAATTCAAGCTAAGTTGGAGGTGTTCTGGTCATTCTGTGATTGTTGTGTAGCAAGTCCACTACGCAATCACCAGCTACATGAAAAATGCAGCAGGGTTGCGCAACAACAAGTGGTATGATCAAAACCATGAGTAATAGTGTCTCTTTGATAAAATAATGTGCTTATGTATGTGACCTTTTGCAAAAAAGGAGTCAAAATGGAAAAATGACAAAAATATGTCAAAAAAGTCTCAGTGGTTCAGTTCTCTGCTTCTTCAGCTAGCAAGTCAAGCTTTCATTTCCTTCCAATCTCCAACTCCTGCAAACTTTGCTTGAGGGTCTTGTTCTCCTTCCTGAAAATGAGGTTATGATGATAAAAACTCTTCAACTGTCTATGTAATGGCAAGGTCCTTCTCACCATTGATGCAACTTTGTCTACGACAGATCCACGTTCTCTTAGATGTTCTGCAAACTTCATTTTGGATTCTATATCTCCCTCCCTGAGTTGGAATATCACATTTTGTGCTTCTATGAGTTGTTTAGTTAGCCTCTTGAAAGTGTGTTTTATTTCATCATCTTTCTTTTCTGTTGGTTGATTCTGTGCTAGGATTTCCTCTTGATGCCGCAACTTCCTAGTTGAGGAACTTGTTAAAGGCACACTAGGCTTAGGAATCTCCTCTACCTGTGGAGTCTGCTATACTTTACTCTTATTTTTGGAACCATTTGGAGTTGATAGTGATGACCTTTCTCCTATCACATAAGTATCTTTCATGAAAGATTCTTCTAGAGCCTTCTTCTTCAATTCTCTATTTTCATGTTGCAACTGTGCTATGACAAAGTGAGCCTTCAACTGTTCTTGAAACTCAATAATTGAAGTGTCTCTGTCATCTGAGAGGGTTTGTTGTATGAAAGTTTCTCGAGTCTTACTAATTTCCTCTGATGTATGTATAACAAGCATTCTCTCTACTACAGACTAGGTGAGTGGTTTCCTAGGAGTTACGGTCACTTCTGGAGAGAATTGGAGTTTCTTCTCTTTCTTTTTATCATGTTGACTTGCTATAGGATCTTTAGTCTCTTTTACCCTTTTCTTAACAGAACTCTCAAGGATTGATGTTGTAGTTCTTTCTATTGATGAGAGTGCATTTCTCAAACTTTGTGGGTTGCCTGGGGAATCTACTGCTATGCTTGATGAATTTAGAAAATACTCTTAGTCTAGATTTCTCTTTCTTAGTTCTTCCAATGCTAAAAATTTGATCGAATAAAAATGGAAAAGGATAGCATCTCCTTGCTCCTTCCTTAGTTGTACTCTGTAATCCATCCTTCCTAGACTTATGAAAAGGCAATATGGCATATTCAAAGGCTTCTTACTAGTGAAGTGAATTAAGAGCCTAATATGGTATTGGTAAACCCTATTAAATCTCACTTCACATGTAAAAAGCCTATGGATAACAATCAACAAATCTCTATGGATTTCCAATAAAAACTCTCTAGGCATGATAGCTCCAAATTTAGAATTTATAAATTTAGGCTTCATAAAATCATGATGGTAAGACTAATCTAACTGCATTCCTTTGAACCACTTTTCTCCATGAGCAGGGATTTCTATTGCAGCAACAATGCTATCTTTAGAAATTTGCAACTTTAGGTTTCCCACCTTAGCCTTAACGCCATCAAAATTATATGCAAACTCCCTTGCCACATGTCTGTTGTATCCCTGAAGTTTTTCACAAAACCTGATGCAACCCACTTGTTCAAATGATGCTCTAATTTCTGGGCCTGCGTTTACGAAATTCAAACCTTGTGGCTCAAGCCTCACCAAATCACCACCCTTTACATTATTTCTTTTGTGTTCTAGAGTTGTCATAATGTTGGTATGTGTCAACCCTGTGTAGAATCAAATTCTAATACTTTGGATCCTATTCGCAACAAATGAGAGAAAGAACCTTTGCGCAACAAATGAGAATAGTAACCGATGCGCAACAAACGAGAATAGCAACCTCTGCGCAGTAAATCAAAATAGTAACCTCTACGCAATGTGCATCAACGAACATAATGGGGACTTGTGCTCAAAGTATGAGATTAGTGTCTTATGCACAGCAATGAAAACAACGTCCTCTTCTCCCTTTCTACATCAACGAACATCAACATGAATCTTTGTGCATTAATCTTGGCGAGGAGGTTTTGAAATTGTGGATGAAGAGAAACGATTTATTGATGCTTTATTTACCTAGAGGGAGGATGAATTTGAAAGATAAATTCAATTAAATCATAAATTATACCATCATACCTCGTCGTACCTTCATACGTAGCATTAGGACGTTGTACAACAACTTGTGCTGCACAATGATTTTCTTGATGATGCCACATGTCCTTGATAGATTTGATTTCATGAAATCGTTATAACTTTGACAAGAATGACTCCGACTCTCTTGAAATGACATAATCACCCTTTAGTGACATGACAAAGCACATCTTAGCACAAAAACCATAAGTTACATGGTTAAGAAAGAAAACCCGACCCATGACAAACAAACCTATGACTCGTGATTTAAGAAAAAATCACCCAATGTTGTTATTTAACCCAAGACATGAATTTATAATATAATTTTATTCAAAACCTAACAACCTATTTATAGAACACTAACACATGCTCCAATGGGGATGACATCCTCCCTGTGAGGTGCCAAAGAATAGATAGACTAGTAACCTTATCCATTGGGCTCTTTATTTTCTACTAAAATGACTCAAACTAACTTGATATTTTATGTACAAACACACTTAGAATTACTTATCAGACCTTAGGGCCTTCTCTTCAGGCTTCAAATTTGTTGAGTAGTACCCAAAACGAAAAATACTAAAGAAAATGGATATTTACAATGAAGTGAAAAACAAATGAAATGATTTAAGTAAAAAAGTGCTTGAGAAACCTATCATTAGCAGGTCCTCCACTAATGTATTCTCCATTGAGCTACTATAATATGAATGCATTACTCCCATGATATGCTGCAACTTTGTATGGCCCCTTCCAAAGATTTTCAAATTTAGATTGTTTACCCTTGTCTTCAATTTTTGCATCCTATTTTAAAACCAAATCATT
Source organism: Picea engelmannii (assembly GCA_009831015.1). Lineage (NCBI taxonomy): Eukaryota > Viridiplantae > Streptophyta > Pinopsida > Pinales > Pinaceae > Picea > Picea engelmannii. Next base: position 131,380 of record ML777689.1, on the reverse strand, counting down.
ATTCTAAAAGTCATCAGCCTTAGTTCTCCTATAAAAAGCTTTCTTCATTTTTTCTTTATATAGTTGAAAATTCTTGAAAACCTATTCCCTAATTTGATGAACATGAACTAACTGACTTATTCTTCTCTGAACGTAATTTGGTTCAACATCTACATCTTGCAACAACTTCATGACTGGAAATCCAATAGAAGTAGGAAATACTTCCTCTATACCATAAATAAGTTGAAGTGGAGATGTGCCAATAGACTTCTTTGTACTCACTACATCTGCCCAAAGTGAAAATCAACTTTTTGTGCCAAGATTTCTTGTTTTCCTGTAGTAACCTTTTGATGATCCTAATCAAACTCTTATTAGATGATTCTACCAAACAATTACTTTGTGGGTAATAGGTTGTTGAGTGACTGAGTGTGATACCGTAATTAGTGCATAATTCAACTAGTTTCTTAGACTTAAAAGAAACAACACTATCTGTAATAATCCTTCTTGGACAACCAAACCTTAAGAGTATATTGCTTTCCAAAAATTGTATGATGACTGAATTAGTTGCTTGATAGGTAGGTATAGATTCTATCCATTTTGTGAAAGAAGTTGTTGCTATTAAAATCCATCTATGTTGAGTTGAAGATGAAGAATGCACTTCCCCTATGAAATCCAAACCCCATTGTTGGAAAGGGGCTCCTACAAAAACCATTTTCAAAGGAAAAAGAAGAAGCTTTCTTTTTCCTTAAAAAATATGACATTCATGGAAAGTGGAGACCTTCTTATATACATCAAGAAATATGGTAGGCCAATAGAAACCTGATCTCATAATTTTATTGACTGTTGTCTTCCAATAATGATGAGCTCCACAGTCACCTTCATGGAACTCTTTCATGGTTTGTTGAGCCTCAACTTCTGTAATACATCTCAATAATACTCCACCTGGGTCTTTCCAATAGAGGGAATTATTAAGCATGCAAAACTTTATTTCCTTTTTCTTCAAAAGTATGGCTTTACTTTTTGACAATTCAAGAGGGGCTTGCAAATTTTGTAAAACAAAGATGATGTCATTTTACCAAGATGAACCCAAAAATTTATGGCTTACCTGAGGAAAGACTTCTTCTTCTATATCTTGTGAGAGATCAACAATAAAATTTACTCCCAATAACTCAAAATTTGATTGAGTCGTGATTTGAGCAAGACCTTGTCCTTTAATTAATTTCGTAGGCTTAATTTCCACATCATATTCTAACAATGCTGCAATCCACTTACCTCTCTTGCCCTCAGGATTAGGTTGAGTTAAGTTATCTTTCACAACACTATTTGGAACATATGGAAGGACATGAGAGTGTAAAACATACATCCTGAATAATTTCAAAACCTTAACTAAGGCATAGGCCTGTTTCTCCACAATATTGTACTTAAGAGTTGAATCTCTTAAAGACCTACTGAAAAAGGAAATAGGTTGCTCCTGGTTTTGATCATTTTCTGCATTAATACTTCTATTATAGTGTGCTCTAAGGAAAAGGAAAAAAAACAATAAAATCCTTTCCAAAATATGGGTTGATCAACACATGAGCTTTTCTTAGAGCTTCTTTCACCTCTTCAAAAGAATGTTTTGCATCTTTTGTCCATTTTATTACATTTCCTTTCCTTAACATATTTGTGATATGATTTATTATTTCAGCAAGGTTAGGGATAAACCTTCTTAAAAAATTTACCCTACCTAAAAAGGATTGTACATCTTTTTTTCTCCTTGGAATATTAATTTTTTGTATTGCAGCCACTCTGTTAGGCTCAATTTTGATCCCATCTCTTGAAATAATGTGTCCCAGGAGTTTACCTTCTTGCACACCAAAATTTGACTTTTTTGGGTTGAGAGAGATCCCAAATTTTCATCATTTTTGAAACACGTGTTCCAAATGTTGCAAATGTTCACTGTCAGAATCTAAATACACAGTTATATCATCCAAGTAAATCACAATGAATTTATATTTATCTTCAACAAATCATATGTCCATATCCCTCTGGAAATTTTCCCCTACATTCATGAGTCCGAAAGGCATCTTAGCATACATGAAAGTGCCCCATGGGGTTGTATATGTTGTCTTCTCTTGGTCATCCGGGTGTACCATAATCTGGTTGTATCTAGAAAATCCATCCAACATTGACATTCTTTTGGAGCCCACAATCTTTTGTAGGATGGGGTCTATTTTTGGCAAAGGATAATTGTCTTTAAGAAAAAATATGTTCAAATTTCTAAAATCTACACAAAGCCTTTTCTCCATTTGTGTTTCTAGCAGGTACAAGGTTAGCTAGTCATTTGGAGAATCTCAAAGGAACAATTATCTTGGCATCAAGTAACTTCCCTATTTCTTTCTCAACGAGTGGCAACAAGAGTGGATTTATTCTTCTTAATTTTTGTTTGGAATGTTTCTGATATTCTTTAATTGGTATTGTATGTTGAATGATGATTTTATCATAAACCTTTAAGTCTTCATAACTCCAAGAAAACACATCAGAAAATTGTCTCATTAATTCAAGATATTTCTTTCTGTTTTCAAAGGATAAGGACTTAGACAACTTGACAATTTTAGTTTCTTTATCAGTCCCTATATTTAAATCATCAACCTCACTTTCATTTGGACCTACCCTAGGATTTTTAGCCACATCATTTTCATCAAACAATTTTTCAAGAGGCATAAGACATTTTAGAATTTTATTGTTCTTTAGTTGAATAATCGCCCTTCTTGCTATCTGATTTACATACCCATATGAGACTGATACAAGATTTGCATTTTCATCTTCATCATAAAAAAATTCTTCATCAGTTTGGACATTTTCATACTTTGTTTTCGACTATAGAAATCTGATAATTTGTTTGCCATCTTCAAATACTTTCCAGTGTTTGACACTATTTGGAATAGATGGTCTGTGCTTTACTTCAATTTCATATTTCTTGTTGGGATAAATTGGAATTTTAAAAATGCTTTATGATGTGGCAAGAGCATCTGTAATATGATTTTGTTCCCATGGTACCACTGAAATGTTATATTCAGAGAAATATTCAAGAAAATCCAGGACCAAATTCTTATAGGTTCTCATTCTAGGATGCTTTGTTTGATATGTACCTTTAATCTGGTTGATTTTAAGCTCATAATCACCATGCACATATATATTCTTAGCCTTTAAATCCTTTAAAACCCCCAATCCTAAAATGAGAGCTTCATATTCATCCATATTATTGGTGCAATCAAAATCCAATTTATAAGAACACAATTTTGAATTAATATTAGGTGAAATGATCCAAACACCAGCACTTTCTCCCTCTTTGCTGACTACCCCATCAAAATCCATATTCCACACACCTTCATCCTCTTTATTGTTTTGTTCTAAAACTAATCCTTTTCTTTATCCTTTGAAGCAATCTGATCATCTTCTTCAAAACATAAATAATTATAGATCCAATGTCAGTATCAATTGAATAAATAGGATGATTGTTGGGTTTATCTTTGCTGCTCACCATGTATTTCAAATGAACCTCCTTGTATACGTTCTGTCTTGACCAAAGACTGGCACTATGGCATAGGACATGTCCATTTGCAAGGTACCCTTGAGTTTAGCAACCCATGATATTGATAATAACATTCCAAATTTAGGAGGAATGTATGGAACAACTACATCCATTATCATAGTTTTTAATGGGATCTAAGCTAAAGTAACAACAATATCTTTGATTAAACCCTCACATTTCACCTTGAATCAAAAGAAAATAGATTCTTGTATGTTCTATTTATATCCAAACCCAACTCTTCCATGCTCACCTTTGGAATTAGGTTGTGAGATGCTCATAAATATAACATTCCATTATGAAGAGTTACATTATGGATATTTAAGCTCAAATAGAAAGGAGGCACATCATCATCATTGCCAATTTCCTCAACCCGGGGGCCAAATAAATAAGAGGATGGTCATCTTATACATTAAGGGTGTCTGAAGTCTGTTCCATTTTAAGCATATTTACAATCTGACTTTTGTATTCCATATTTATGATCAGCTCATTAAAAGGTACATAAATCTTAATCTTTTCCATTTCATTTTCACAATTAAAGGAGGGTTGAGCTTTTTATACTTCTTTTATAATTGATACTCTTCTTACCTATGGAACATCTCTAGGAGGATATTCTTTCTGTTTTGGAGGATATTCTTTCTGTTTTATTTTATTTGATGTATCCTTCTTTGAAAAAACCTTTTCTTGATGACTGGAAGAGGGCATGTCAGCTCTAGGATCCTTTGGAGTATTGACTGCAATTTTCTTATTCCTGAGGTTGGATTGTTTTTGGAATTCCATGATGGCATTCTGATATCCTTTCCTGTAATCCTCTTTCTCCTTTAATTCCTCATCTTGCATAAACATATCATGTTCTTCGTTAGTTAAGTAAACTTGTGGCCCTTCTAGGCCAAAAAAATGAATATCTTCAAGAGGTTCCTCAAACAAATCTGCAACATAATTATTTTGGAAAGGAGGTCTAATTGGCTGATCAGCTAGAATCCTTTGTTCTCTCTGTCTTATCTGAGGAACTAGAGTTCTTCTAAAATTTTTATTTCTGGCTTGAAGGTGATGGGGCGTATCATCCAATGACAATTTTTCTACCAATTTATCCACAATGTTTACCATTAAGTCAAAATTTTCATCTGAACCTTGAGAAGTAGAAGGTAGTGTTTCTACTTTAGCTTTCTTTTTATTAGCTTATGTTTGGAGCTTGATCTTCCCTGATGAAGATAAATTCACTTCCACTCTGATTGCATTATTCATCATATCAATCAGAGAAGTCGACCTTCTTTCTCTTACAAACAAGGCAAATTCACTCTCAAATGCATCAGCATAATGGAGTTGAGAAGCTCTTGGGGGAGGATTTACTTGATCAGGAATGGAGTTATAGTCCTTCATAAATCTACTGGAAATTCTTGTATTGTCTCAGCAGGGAGTCTCTTTAAATGGTTGTATTGTGTCAATAACTGCAAAGGGTTTTTCTTACTCCCCCATCTCCCAAGAAAAAGAGGTTCAAAATTTTCAAAGTTAGGAATGTTATTCACTAAGAGAGCTTTAAATCATTTCCTAACTGCTCTTGAAAAAAATTGTGCAAATAAACTCTTCTTAACATCTTCATCATCTACTTCTTCAAGATCTATGAAATCAATGAATCTATCTACATGTTGTTGGGTTATTACATCCCCTTATGCATCAAATCGTTTGATTCTTTGTGCATAATTTTGTGGTAGATCATGAAGTGCAATAGGGAGGACTAATGGGGAAAATCTTGCTTCCATAACTCTAGGAGGAGTTTGACTTGACTATATGATATGACTGGAAATTACTACAACTTGGATAGGAACAAGAGGAATAAAGGTTTGAAATTTCTTTTCATCAAATAGAATTTCAGTCAAATCAGATTCTGACTTGGAACTAAACAAGGACTGCTCAAATTTAATATCAAATTCAAGGTCATCAATTCTTTTTACTCCACCTTTAGGAAATGACAAAACTTTGTTCAAAAAAATACATGATTGAGTCGTTTTTTTGTTAATTTTACGCATAATTCCTTCTGGGTTGTCGATGTCTTGTGGAGGATTTGGATCTAGATGATGCCTTGTGTATTTTCTTTGGGTAGCTAGGATTCTGTAAAAAATTTTATCTTCAACAACTAATCTTCAAATTTGGAGTCACCAGAGTGAAAATTTAGCCAAAGTTGTATCCAGTTCATTGTCACTCTCAGGAACTAGTTTTATAAATTTTTGTCATTTTCCCAGAGAAAATTTTACTTTCGATCCTTGGAAACAATGACCAAAATGTTATCTCTTTGTAATTTCCTTGATTGAGGAGTAGATAGGCACATGAGTAATCTCAAATCAACTTGGGGATGGAAGCTAGCCCTTCCAACCAGAGAGGGCTCTCTCTCTTCAAATGAATCACTGAAAGGATTGGTTTGGTTTAACTGAAAAGATAGATCTCTAAGATAAATGAATTTATAGGGTTGGTGGAAATATGGACAGAAAGTACATTGGTCTATGGAGTCACTAAAGTTAAAGTCAATAATTTTTTTTTGGATACCTGGTAGATTTAAGAAAAGACTGAAGAGAGGAAAGATAGAAAGTAATATTTTAAGCCAAATAGATATGGTGTAGACAGTGTTGGTTGTGGAGCCTAATTATCTTCATGATTCAAAGGCCTTTTGTTTTGAGTTGTGTTTATACCCCATGAAGACTTTACACCCTAGAAGAATGAACACTCTTCCATGCAGGGGACTGCAGAGGGGTGGGGTGTTACCCCCCTTGCGGATTTCGGGGATAAGCGAGCCCTCGAAGAAAAAATTTCCTTGTAAATGTATATTTTAATTTCATAGTAAATATTCCATGTTAAGCCCTAATATTGGCTCATTACCCCTTAATTGGGGCATATTATATTAGTAATTTTATTTTATTTATGTCATCTTTAGGCCATTAGTTGTAATTATACCTCCTAGTCTCCTATATATACCAAGGAGACAATTTCATTTTGAATCATCTTGTACTTGAACATTTAAGTGGGGTAAAAGGAGGTTTCCCCCTCAAAGAGGCTTATTATTTGAAATTATCTCTTTTTCAAGGCGTTGAGTACTTTGTCTGAGGTTTTTCTATGCTATATTGATATTTGGTTCTTAACATATGGTATCAGAGCTCAAGGTCTTTAGGTTTCGCTGCTACATCTGAAACACCTTGGAATTTTCGCTATAAATTTTTTTCTACAACATTTCAGAAGGAACAGCTTGGAGGATATTTGGTAGACGGATCAAGGTACATTGGGTTCAAAATTCAGCTCCCGAGGCCTTATAATTTAGGAGATACAACCTATACAATATAGGGTTCTGGAATCATCCTGAACTGAGTCATTGTGGAATTTTCGCTATAAAACATTTTCTGTAATGTTTCACACCCTGAACTCTGAGGGCTATTTACAGAAATTAGTAAGGTATCTGTGGTAAAAATTTCATCTTCTAGGTCATCTTAAATTTTTATATACACTCTGTGTAAGCTAGGGTATCTGACTAGTCCTATTGACTAGTGTCAATAAGGTGTTCCAGGTAAAACAATCATAACTTCTTCCTAGAATATCCAAATTGAGTGGGACTAGTTTCATTGGATCTTGGACAGTCTGAAGTATTTTTGGTATGAGTTTCATAATTTTATATCAATTATTTTGTGAGGGGCACACTGTACAAGTGATATCTCCTGGAAAGGCAAAAAATCGGCAATTTGTGGGGAAGTTACCGTAAATTCCACTTGGCACATCCAATTTTGATCATACCCATGGCATTGTATAGAAGAAATATCAGAGAAATACATAAAAGAAAGTTTCATACCAAGAAGGGCCGAAACTTGGGAGATACAATATAAGAAATATTGTCTAGCAGAACCACCTCAAAATCAAGGTTCAAAAGTGATACTTGGCCAACATGCCACCCAAAAAGGGAACTTCTACACCAAAAAAGCCTCCAAACAATCCTTCTTGGACTCTTGATGAAGGTGAAGAAATGCGTAGGGACATAAATGATTTACAAAAGATGAACTACAAGAGATGATGGTGGGTTTAAAAGGGGAGATCATGGAAGTATTGAAAAATTTCGTAACAGAGAAGACACTTGAAAGTGAAAATGCATCCCATGAAATTCATGATGAGGACACAAGGAAGGTGAATCAAGAATGAAGAAACTCCAACTTTGGTTTGAA
>ML777689.1:95597-119988 GCA_009831015.1 Picea engelmannii | reverse complement strand
AATGGTTACCCTTGGCAGAATGGTGGTATAACACTTCCTTTCATACTGCAACAAAAATGACACCATTTATGGGACTTTATGGATACCACCCTCCTTCCATAACTTCTTCTCTAAAAGAAAAATCTAAGGTTCAAGCAGTGGAAAATCACATCGAGAATCAACAACAAGTTCTCCAAATCTTAAAGGACAACCTGACCATGGCATAGAATCGCATGAAACAACAAGTAGATCAACATCATAGTGAAAGAAGTTTTGAAGTAGGGGATTGGGTGTTTTTAAGACTAAAACCATACAAATAGATGCCCCTCAAGCAATCCAAGAAGGATAATAAATTATCACCAAAGTACTATGGCCCTTATAAGGTGCTGCAAAAGATTGGTACTATGGCATACAAATTGGAGTTGTCTGCATCTTCACGAGTACACCCAGTTTTTCATGTTTCATGCTTAAATAAGGTTATAGGTGACAAGATCCTAGTTCAAACTATATTTCCAGAACTTGACAAGGAAGGAAAAATCATATTGGAGCCTGGAGTGTTACATCCTGCTCTGGCTCATTGAGCAAACTTATTCTTTGAGGACACTTGCTCACAAGTGATCCAGATTATTATGCTATTAAAACTTTTGACCTTGATTATGATGCGTTATGGGTTGATGACATGTTGTTTTACTACATTGACATAGACAGGTGCTATTGACTCGGTTTTACTGAGTGTGCAGGCTTTGGACCTTGAGGATGCAGAGGCATCGATGGAACCCCTTGGACTCTGGATCGAGTTAGGGAGTGTAACATTAGGGTTTGATTGTTTTACTGTGACATTAGTGCATTTGACTGGATGATATGACATGGATATGTTCTGACCTGATTTTCTGATGATGCAGGCTGACGATAGCTTGTCGACCAGACTCACATATGGAGTAAAGGGGTCACACACGACTAGCAGAGAGGTTGAGGGAGAGGTGTTGACAACATCCCTCCCACAACCTACTAGCACTCCCGTCGTGGCTCGAACTGTAGGTTAAAAATTACCTAGTTTGAGAGGACCCGCGATGCTGTGAGGGCAGACTTCGACAGCTGCTCATGATGACTCTAAGGGGCATGAAATAAGGTGGGGGCCTTATTCCTTAGAGGCCCTTAGTCTCCCACAAGTTCACCTGACGGAGTGTTGACTCCAGGGGTTATTGATATCTACCAATCAGTCAAGTGTCGAGTGGCACCCTTGGAGCACGTAGTGCGTCTTGAAGGGAACATCGCACAAAAGAACAAATGAGGCGAGTGACACCCTTGGAGAACCTATTGTGTCCTGAAGGGCACGTCGCTTTGATGATGATAGAGGGATGAACCTAGATGGCCCTAAAACAAATAACATGTTAAGAAATTTTAAAACAATTTCCCTGATTAAATGTCGTCCAGTACAAAATCTAAGTTCTAAGTCTAAAATTATGCTAGGGGTAAATTTAGTCTACCTTTAAAAAAATAATAATAAAAAAATAAAATAAATAGATAAAATAAAATAAAATAAAATAATAAAATTTAAAATAAAAACCACTTAAATAATAATTATGATCTTCATAAAATTTTGTAACATGAAGGGAGTGAGAAATTAAATTATTCATAAGAAATAAAATCTATGGATATAAAATGTAAAGAGGGATTTAATTATTTTATCTTTTGATAATTTAAAAAGATATTAAATTAATGATAAAAGGGAAAAGGGGTTAAATTCCACACTTGCCTTTTTGAGTTCTGAGTAAAAAGGGGAAAGAGGGAAAATAAAAAAAAATAGGAAACTAGGGAAAAGAGGTAACATAAAAAGGAAAAAGGGGAACTTAAGGGAAAAAGCGGGAAGTCAACTTAGTAAAGAATCTACATTTAAGAGCCTTCTAATTTTAAACTGAATTAACAACTTCATAATAGGGAAAGCCTTTAAAACCTGTAAGGGAATTTGGGGACACCTAGGAGTGATTCTAGGAGTAACTCTAGGTGGGTGAGGGAAATAAATATAATTACTTAATTAAATAAATTAATTCATGGAGGATTGTAGGGGATGAGGGACACTTGTACGGAGAGGAATTTTTGGGAATTTGTTTTTAAAACTTTAATTAAATGACATTTTAGGAAAGAAAGGAAGTTCGAAACTCTATAAAAGAAAGGGAGGAGAAGGAGGAAGGATCATCTTTTGTTTGCGTAATGTTACAATGCAGAAATATCGACTTGTCTGATTTACTTGTGGGGGTTGGGATACCTAGCTCGGAGATGAGTGGTAGCTCGGCCTTGCGAGGCGAGTTGGGAGCTAGATGTAACCTCTGGATAGTGTGTGTGGCCCCTTTGCAGCTCGGGGGGCTAAGGGGGAAGAAGAGTACCCCTAGCGTTGGCTGGGAGATACCAGTGAAGTCTCGACGGTCAGCGAGCGAGAGTGCAGAGAGCGCGCAGACAACACTCGGAGTAGGAAAACAGGAACGATACGCTTCTTCGTTTGAATGATAGAATGTTGTAGTATTTATGTTTTGGATCTGCATGATTGTTGGGTAGTTAAACTGAGTTATTTTTAAAATTCGATGACTGAAACTGTTCTTAGCCTAGCCTGATGATTGTTGACTCCCATGGTCTTCGTTCCCGCTTGACTTGACAACCCTGTGGTGTTTGACTTTGACCCTTGCGATTGTTTTCCTTCATCCCTAGCATGCTAGTCCTTGCCTGAGCAGTCGGTCAGGAGCTTGATCTACAGTCATCACCTTAGCGTTAAAAGACCAATGGATCTCAACACCCTTCTTTTCTGTGTGAGGATGGTGAAGCAAAGGACGAACTCATCCGTCTACCTCTGTTGTTGTCCTTGGATGAATGGTTTGCATTGCTCCTTGATGCATTTTAATAACCTTGAAATTTGATTGATGGTGAAGTTCTTTATTCTGCCTTTTATAACCGCCGGATAAGTTTATCTCTACGTTTTATATATTGCTAGATGAACCCGCACTGTGTTGTATTACCTCCCTCACAACTTAACTTTGTGATTGTTCATTGATGGCCATTTTCTCTACAAATTTTATCTCTGAACAATAATAATTGATGAATTCTATCTTGAGCTTTGCCCATTCGATTGATTGCCTACAATTATTATGGTTTGCGTTATGGTGTTGGAATCCCTGTCTGTCGGTGTTTTGGTGATTTTGCGGTTGAAGTCCCTGCATTTTTATGACTGCGTTCTTTAACATTTTGGGCAGTGAAATTATACCATCAATGACCACGAAATTTCCTTAGAAATTGTGTTTGAACTTTAAAGTCAGCAAATCACTTGTTCTCTGCCATTAAAAATGAAATTCGGGGCTGAATTGACCTTGCGATTTACTCCCTATCTCCACATCCCTTCGTCGAATTTTCTTCAAACCCTCAGCCATAGATCTGAGTCTTTGTCCTGCGCATATATATTTTTATTTATTTTATTGGAGATCCTTGCCCAACGAAGGCTGTCACGATAAAACTCCCCCTGTTCTTAAAAAAAAAAAATGATTTACTGAGCAAAGAGGTTTCTTCGGTAATGAAATCCCATTCTGGTGCGTTTTTTCACAGGGGTTACCATATTGGTGCAAGTGTAAATGGTTGACTTCGATTGTTCTTGTTTAGACGCATTTTTTTCCTTATCTACTGAAGACCGCAAGGTGATTCCCTTCGGGGTGATGGGTACATAGTTTTTATTATTATCAATGACTGAAGGTGTGTAAGTCCATCCGGTGTGGTTGATTAAGATGATTTGCCTTTATGTTAATGCCAACTAGTAATTCATTTCTGGTGCATCTCTGCACAGCGCTCATGCCTGTTTAAATTCGACAGCTAATTAATTCTCTTCTGATGATCCTGTTACAACGAATACTAATTAATTTTGACAGCAATAAAATGAAAAATAAAAATAAAAAACCCCTTCTGGTGTGTATCATACAATGAAGTGTTATTTCATTACTGCCAGCCAACGCTTCAGCTGAAAATTGTAAAACACCTCTCTAATTTGTTGCATTGTAGTTAGAAGGCCAAGGGGGCTTCTAACCTACTGCATTACATGTGGTTGACAATACTTGCACATTTACACAACAACCTTACAAGTATTAAACCACTTTACTTTTATTTATGAAATCCGCTCCTAGATTTCACCAAAATTTATTTTTAAAAGAAAAATAATAATATAATTATTCAGGGTCTTAGATTCCAGCGTTGAGAATTCTCTTCTACTTTTATTTACTCAGCCATTTCTTACCCTTCTAATAGCCACCTCATGCATTTTATGAATGGAATTTTGACCAACGCAGTTTTCAATTTTTCTTGGACACCATCTATCACTTGTGTATTAAAGTAGCCATTATCAATTCTTACAGCCTTGTCCTTAAATGCTTATCATTGCCTTTTTATTTATTTTAAACGTCTTGTTATTTGCTTCAAGCTAATGCCAGGTTATTGATATTAAAATCCTTGTATTAAATGCCTTGATATTGGCTTTACGTTAAAGATCTCGTTAATTGTCTTATTAGTTATTTTAGCATTCTACTTTAAGATTTTTTTTCTAATATATCAATATTAAAGGCTAGTTGGATGAAGATTGGGATTAGAATAGATGTGACCCTGAGGGATGTGATTATGATTGAAATTGATTGGTGAGTAAAGATAGGAAGGCATATTTTTAACTTCGCTAAATGGGTTGTGTATGATGTCTTTGATAATAAATGGGTTGTGTATGATGTCTTTTGATAATAGTTTATGGCTAAATTATAATTTATGCAAGCCGGTGAGATTAAATTAATGATTAATCGTATCTTTGAATAATTATCCAAAGTCAAGTTCAAAATGCTTATTAATGCACTTTTAACGATGAATTAAATAGTATCTTGATGACATTTTGTAATTTAAAATTGCGCAAATGGGTTGGTTTTAAGACTAAATTAGATTATACCTTGATGTCTTTATGCACTTTAGACATGCGAAGTTGGGCTCGTAATGGAGGTTGGAAATAGACTGTATTATTTGACTAGCTTGACTCGATGATTGTTTGGGATATCGACAAAGTCATTTTTAGCTTGTGCTTCCCATTGAGGGGGTTGATGTTCATTTGTACTTGGTCGTAAACTTTTATTATGCTTGGTTGCTCACTGTAATAGTTTCTAGTTACTCGTGTAATTGTTGGGGTATGTAGGGTTGTTAGGGTGTTTTTCCTTAGATTAGTAGGCATGGTCTGTTTGTGTTGGGCGGGATGTAGACGCCTCCTTGTTCCTCAGAACAGTCGCTAGCCCTGAGACCTTAAATGGTCAAAATTGATGGGAACCTGGGCTTGAGCGTTGCTTATGTGTCCTGGAGGTCCTAACCATTGCAGGGTAGGACGAGTAGGTAGTCATTTTATTCTTGTCGGTTGAGTTCATACATTGCTTCTAGGTGATTGATGTGCTTCTAGGTTGAGTTATCATGTTGTTGTTGGGCGAGTTGCTTGCACCTTGTTCATCGTCATGTGGCGACGTCGAGTATAATGTCCTTATTACCCTTCTACACACGCACACACCAAAAGAATTTTTTTCACTTGTTATGTGGGGCTTGTTGTCATGACGAACGAGAGGTCCATTACATGAAGCCATCACTGACACAAGAATTCGCCAGCTGAGGAATAGATCCATTTTAGAGTATCTCATTAAATGGAGGAAACCATCAGCTAAATATTCCACTTGGGAAGATGAGTCTTTTATATAGAAGCATCCAGAGTTACTCAAGCATTGCAGAGAACACATGTTTCAAGGGGAGGGGCATGTTAAGCCCTAATATTGGCTCATAACCCCTTAATTGGGGCATATTATATTAGTAATGTTATTTTATTTATTTTGACTTTAGGCCATTAGTTGTAATTATACCTCCTAGTCTCCTATATATACCAAGGAGACATTTTCATTTTGAATCATCTTGTACTTGAACATTTAAGTGGGGTAAAAGGAGGTTGCCCCCTCGAGGAGGCTTATTATTTGAAATTATCTCTTTTTCAAGGCGTTGAGTACTTTTTCTGAGGTTTTTCTATGTTATATTGATATTTGGTTCTTAACAGTTGTGGAGCCTAATTATCTTCATCATTCAAAGGCCTTTTGTTTTCAGTTGTGTTTATACCCCATGAAGAATTTACACCCCAGAAGAATGAACACTCTTCCACTCAGGGGAGTGCAGAGGGGTGGAGGGTTACCCCCTTGTGGATTTCAGGGATAAGCAGGCCCTCGATGGAAAAATTTCCTTGTAAATGTATATTTTAATTTCATAGTAAATATGGACCGTTCATTATAAGGTCGCAGATCTGACATTAGAAGTTATGTTAAGGTTTTTTTCCCTAGAAGGAAACCCTCTTTTATGAGGGAAATGTATTGCGGCTATGTATCATTGCGAATATTGTATTCTGAGTGAGGAGACTGTGAGAGAAAGAAGAGGAAGTTACAATGGGTGTGTTGTAGGTTGTATCCCTTCATTTGTTGGATAATAATAAAGAAAGGACCTAGAAATTTCTATTGTGGATGTAGCCCACACTGGGTGAACCATGTATATCTGTCTCTCTATTGTATTTTGTATCTTTTGTGTTTTATTTCCGCATTCATTTTATTTTATTTCTCCATGATCCTATTTTTCTAACAAACAACATGTTACAGAGAAAAAAATAATCCTTTAAGGCAAATAACAAGGATGAATCTCAAAGAAATTATAGCAGAAATACAACTCGAACTACATGCAACAAAGTGTCTGATAAAGATGAGCTCTGATACATATATTTCACATCAACATAGAGAATAAACCATAAAATATCAAGTATAAAACATCAAAGAAAATACCGAGGAATCACATGCATAAAATATCACAAACACATGTATCTTTGTGGTTATAACTCAAGGACTTCTGATCCAACAATTTTTTCATTAATAACAAGAAAAGATTATAATATGTTCAAAAGTATTCCTATACACACTTGCCAACCCTTTAGTTTTCATGGATGCCTGAATATATAATAAATCATATGTCTATAGTATCAAATTCGGATTCAACTATGATCCTACAACAACGCTAACATTGGCACATAATTGGCATGAGATCTTTAACGAACTGCTAAAAAGAAGGAATTGACTTGGACTCATTAAATTTAACTATGACGACTTTGATAGGACAATAAATGAAACCCAAAATTTTGATTTCCACTACTGATATTCGTTGGAGATGATCTGGCACACTTGTCGGAGCATTCAAGCTGAGTTGGAGGTGCTATGGTCATTCTTTCACTATTGCACAACAAGTTCACTATGCAATCACCAGCTACATGAAAAATGCAGCAGAGTTGGGCAAAAACTAGTGGTCTGATCAAACCCATGAGTAATAGTGCCTCTTTGATAAAATAATGTGCTTATGTATGTGACCTTTTGCAAAAAAGGAGTCAAAATGGAGAAATGACAAAAATGTTTCAAAAAAGTCTCAGTAGTTTAGTTCTCTACTGCTTTAGCTAGCAAGTCAAGCTTTCCCTTCTTTCCAATATCCACATGTTGCAAACGTTTCTTGAGGGTCTTGTTCTCCTTCTTCAAAATGAGGTTTTGTTGATAAAAACTCTTCAACTGTCTGTGTAATGGCAAGGTCCTTCTTACCATTGATGCAATTTTGTCTATGGAAGGTCCACAGTCTCTTATATGTTCTTCAAAATTCATTTTGGATTCCCTATCTCCCTCCTTGAGTTGAAATATCACATTTTATGCTTCTCTGAGTTGTTTAGTTAGCCTCTTGAAAGTATGTTTTCCTTCATCAACTTTATTTTCTGTTGGTTGATTCTGTGTTGGGATTTCCTCTTGATGTTGCAACTTCCTTGTAACACCCATGACCACCCAGGCCATGCCATGCTACTCCAAATAACACTCTGATACCATATTGTAACACCCCCGACCACCCAAGTCGGGCCATGCTACTCCAAATAACGCTCTGATACCATATTGTAACACCCCCAACCACCCAAGATGACATCGTCACTGAGTAAACATGTTTTGCATAAATATTCACATATAAACTTAAGAGGAAATAAATATAGATAACATCTGATATTCACACACACACATTGTTAGGGACCTAACCCCTTATGTAGGTAGAATAATGTATTCTGATGTAATAAAGGTAAATATTAATAAGGCCTTGCAATAAGGTAGAATAAGTTGAATGTAAGAAGACTTAATAGAAGCTTTCGCTTCTAGAAGGATCTTCCTCTAGATGGTTCTCTTGATAGACATATTTAGTATAAATAGGAGTCAAGGGTATGATAACCCTAGCTTGGATATTATTGTAATAGAGCTCTGCTCGACTGGAGGTTTCCCCCTCGAAGAGGCCCATGAACATTGCTCTCAGTAATATAAGTGTCCTTTCTGGTGTTCTTCTGTTATCATTTCAGTATTATTGTGGTGTTATTCTGGTTATATTGTTTTTCATCTTCCATTTCTAGCATTTTATTTTTGTTCTACATACTTTTTATATCTGGAATATTACAAGTGGTATTAGAGGACTTTCCTTGGTAGAAAATCGTGGGTAAATTTTTTTCAAGGTAGAGACGTATTCTAGCATCTTTAAGCCACAGAGATTTGTCATTACATGCATAAACCTATGGTTGAGGGGTTCATACATTCAGGAAATAAAAGTGGTTCTTAAGCGCACATCTATTGGCCACCCTTGTAACCCCTGTTGGTACCCCTTCGAGTGGTAGCACATCAGAAAACACCTGTGTACGGATCAGCCTAGATTTCCTAAATCCCTCTTTAGATAAACCGATCAATCACCTAACTGCTATAGTTCCATTAAGAACAACACTCGGGAAGATACTCTCTAGTACCTGTGTAGTCAGCTAGTATGGCTAAGGGCATGGCCTAGCCTCCTTAGTTTGTGCCCTGAGTTATTAGGCTGAGTAATACTGTTGGACCCTGCATGTATATCAGAGAGATATAACACAGGGTCAACCCTTGTCTGTAGAACCCTTGAATACCTAACCCTTGGGGACGGAAAAGAAATAAATTAAAACAAACAAGATCTATTATCGTGCAACTGTGTTCGGGTTGCCAAATCACTACACATTTCTTCTTGGTTAATCATTTAGGAATTTCATCATTGCAGTATTCTTTATCTTGGAGTATAACTCTGCACGTGTAAAAAAGAAAAAAAAAAGTCTGGAAATTTTTGCACCATTATTTGAGACCTATTCCATTGGATTTATCTCTTCGCCCTTATCACGTTCACACATATCATTTTTCAGCAAAATTTTTGACCCCACCCACCCCGTTTCAGTTCCCTCGTCATCATGGCCCATACCCATAGACAAGATTTGGAAGCTCGCTTCAATACCTTACAATCTAATTTCACAGAGACCCAACAAGAAGTGAAACAAATCAATGCTAATGTTGTCACCCTCAATACAAACATGTAGTCCTCCATCACTGCCTCAATTGAGGAACTCAAACAAGACATGACTACCCATCTTGAAGCTTTGATTTCAATGATCTGCACCAAGCTGCATATCCATGCAGATAACCCTTTATCTGACCCACCTCCACATACCGAAGCTGAAACTTCCTCGCATTCCCATAATTTTCAGCACCATCACTTTCAGCGTGACCTGCACCTTCCGCGGGTGGATGTGACCAAATTTGATGGCTTGGATCCCACTAGTTGGGTAACCCAAATGGAACATTATTTCTCTTAAGAATGTTGGCAATGGTGGCAATGGAGAAAAAACTTCCCGTCAAGGGTATATTTGCTTGGACACACTTTGTGGCAGAGCTTTATGAATGCTTTGACACTGACACCAACCATTTAGGATGTTTGAAAAAGTTGAAACAATCTGGAACAATGGAAGACTTTATAGCTTCTTTTGAGTGGCTGGCTTTTCGGACAGAGGGCATGTCTGATGCCTTTTTTCGAGAATTTTTTATCAGTGGACTCAAGCATGAGATTCGTGTCCATGTCCTCATGGCTCGGCCTCAAAGTTGGGTGGAGGATACTAAAAGAGATAAAGAAGCATAACAGGTTGTATCCTCTCAAAACCGGAAACCCTCCTTTATTCCTCGCACCAAACCAGTAAATCCCACTACTCCCTCTGCTCCACTAAAGATCCAAAAATTGACCAGGGCTAAAATGGATTAAATCCAACTCAAAGGCCTTTGTTATAATTGTGATGACAAATATTTTCCGGTCCAAAAGTGGAAGGAACAAAATATTTTTATGACCATCTCGAAGGATGTTTCGGAAGAGGATGTTGAAACTCCCGTTGTGTCTGAGTCACCTGAAACCACAGACATAACCCCTCCCTCAGACCCTCCCAAAGTAGAACTAGTCATTTCCCTAAATTCTCTCACTGGTTTATCTACTCACCAAACCATCAAGTTAATTGGTTACATCAAACATCGGAAGGTCATCATTCTGGTTGATAGTGGCAACACCCATAATTTTATTCATTGTCGCATTGCTCAAGAAACTCATTGCTATATCCATGCAGTCAATAATTTCCAAATCATGATTGCCAATGGTGGCTCCATGAAATGTGGAGGGCTTTGTGAAAATGCGCGTCTCCAAATTGGTGACTACCACCTGGAATATCATATGTTTGCTATCGACATGGGCAGTTGTGACATTGTGTTGGGTGCAGACTGGATAAGGACTTTGGGTCCCATTCTCATGGTTTCAAGGAATTAATCATGCAATTTAACCAGGAGGGCCAAAAATATAAGTTCCAAGGCATCACTGTTGGTTCACTAGAGATCATTAGTTCCCATCTCATGGAGAAGATGATAAAAAAAAGTTCATTATGGCGTTATTTCCCAACTCCATGCCATACAGGCAACTGAGACACCCTCTCTGCCACAAGACCTCCAATCCATCATGTCTAAACATCAAATGGTATTTTACATTCCCCAGGGACTCCCGTCTTCCCGTGGTGTTCATGATCATTCAATTCCCCTTATACCAGGAAGCCTCCCTCCTAATATCCATCCCTATCGTCATCCCTTTTCCCAAAAAAATGAAATTGAGAAAATGGTTCAAGAACTTCTTAACATAGGCATTATCCATCCTAGTATGAGCCCCTACTCTTCTCCTATGGTCATGGTCCTAAAGAAATAAGGTTCTTGGTGCATGTGTCCTAACTTCCACACCCTCAACAAACCCACCATTAAAGACAAATTTCCCATTCCTATCATTGATGACCTCTTGGATGAATTGAGTGGCGCCTAGTTTTTTACTAAACTTGACCTTCGTTCTGGCTACCACTAGATCCATATCAAAGAGGTAGACATTCCTAAGACTTCCTTTAGAACTCATGAGGGCCACTATGAGTTTTTGTTCATGCCCTTTGGCTTGTGTAATTCCCCCTCCACCTTCCAAAGCCTCATGAATCATGTCTTTCGCCCCTTTCTCCATCATTTTGTCTTAGTTTTCTTTGATGATATCCTCATCTATAGAAAAACATGGACATACCACCTTTCTCATGTGGACCAAGTTCTCCATATACTCTCTCAGCACCAACTTTTCCTGAAACAATCTAAATGTGCTTTTGGTGCCTCAAAAATCGATTACTTGGGCCATTTTGTTGGCAAGAAGAGCGTCAGGGTGGATCCTAAAAAGATTGAAGCTATGCAATATTGGCCACACCCAAAGACTCTCAAAATCTTGTGAGGATTCTTGGGCCTAACATGTTATTATCACAAGTTTGTTAAGAATTATGGAAATATTGTGGCACCTCTCACGACACTCGTTAAAAATAGTTCTTTCACTTGGACCCCAGTAGCTTCTCAGGATTTTCAAACCTTTAAGATGGCCATGTGTACCACTCCAGTCCTGGCCCTTCCTGATTTCACAAAGACCTTTGTCCTGGAATGTGATGCTTCAAGGAAAGGTATTGGTGTTGTCCTTATGCAAGAGGGTCAGCCTTTAGCCTTTACCAACAAATAATTGTCTGAAAGAAATTTGGGCAAATCAATCTATGAAAAGGAAATGTTGGCTATTCTTCATGTCGTTGATTTGTGGCACCCTTATCTATTGGGGAAATGCTTCCAAATTAAGACAGATCATCAAAGCCTCAAGTATTTTTGGAACAATGCATTTCCTCCTCGTAGCAACAAAAATGGGTGACTAAGATATTTGGATATGATTATGAGATCATTTACAGGAAAGGAAAAGACAATGTGGTGGCCAATGCACTTTCCCAAAAATATGAAGATGAAGCCTCCCTTTCTTCTCTCTCCTTCATTGTACGAGATTGGCTCCAAGATGTTCGCCGGGAATGGGTACATGATCCCAAAAGTTTGCATCTGATACAACAAGTGCAGTCCAATGCTCCAGCTTCCCCAGGGTACTCATGGATCCATCATGAGCTTCAATACAAAGGTCATTTGTATTTAAGTAAATAGTCAAAACTTAAATCCATGGTGCTTTCTGAGCTTCATGCTACACCCACAGCTGCGCACTCCGGGTTTACCAAAACCTATGACAAGGTCAAACATTTTTTTTTCTGAGATGGTATGAAACAACATGTTCATAATTTTGTGGCCGAATGTGATGTGTGTCAACGCAACAAGGGAGAAACATTCAAATATCCTGGCACACTGCAACCGCTTCTGATTCCACCTGCTATTTGGAGGGATATCTCTATGCATTTTATTATAGTCTTACCTAAACCAAGTAATAAATCAGTCATCATGGTCGTAGTTGATATCCTTTCCAAGTATGCTCATTTCTGTGCTCTTCAACACCCATTTATAGCATCCACAGTGGCTCAACTTTTCATGGATCAGGTCTTCAAGATTCATGGCATGTCGCATTCTATTGTTTTTTATCGCGACCCAACTTTTACCAGCAATTTTTGGCAAGAACTATTCAAGCTACAAGGCACCCAATTGCATCTCAACACAACTTATCATCCCCAGATAGATGGTCAAACTAAAGTTGTCAATAAGTGTTTGGAAACATATTTGAGGTGTTTTGCATCGGAAAAAAAAAATCAATGGGCTCAATGGTTACCCCTAGCTGAATGGTGGTACAACACTTCATACCATATATCTACACACATGACTCCTTTTGAAACAGTATATGGACAAAATCCACCTTCAATTCTCTCATATTTACCAAGTGTCTCGAAGGTCCAGGCGGTTGACCAAATGCTTACACTTCAAGAGGCTATTCTCCGTACCCTCAAATAGAATTTGGTCATGGATCAGAATCACATGAAGCAACAAGAATATCAAGGTTGCTCTGAATGTCAATTTGCAGAAGGGGGTCAGGTGTTTCTTCAATTGCAACCTTACAAGAAAAATTCCCTCAAGGCTGACCATTGTCAGAAGATGGCGCCCAAATTTTATGGTCCTTATACAGTTCTCAAGCATGTGGGACAAGTGGTCTATTAGTTAGCTTTGCCCAATCATTCTAAGCTACATCCTGTTTGTCATGTCTCATGCTTGAAGGAGGTGATTGGAACTAAATGCCAAACTCAAACTAACTTTCCTGAATTGGATGAAGAAGGCTCCATTTGGCTACAACCACAAGCAATTTTGGATCAGCATGAATGTCGCCTGCGTCAGCGAACCATTAAGGAAGTCTTAGTCTAGTGGAAAGATATAACTCCAGCAGATGCCACTTGGGAACCAACTACCATTCTGCATTAATTTCCACATCTCAAGCCTTAAGGACAAGGTTGTTTTTAAGGGGGAGTACATGTTAGGGACCTAACCCCTTACGTAGGTAGAACAATGTATTCCGATGTAATAAAGGTCAATATTAATAATGCCTTGCAATAAGGTAGAATAAGTCGAATGTAAGAATACCTAATAGAAGCTTCCACTTCTAGAAGGATCTTCCTCTAGATGGTTCTCTTGATATACATATTTAGTATAAATAGGAGTTGAGGGTATGAGAACCCTAGCTTGGATATTATTGTAATAGAGCTCTGCTCAACTGGAGCTTGCCCCCTCAAAGAGGCCCGTGAACATTTCTCTCAGTAATCTAAGTGCTCTTTCTAGTGTTCTTATGTTATCATTTTAGTAATATTGTGATGTTATTATGGTTATATTGTTGTTCATCTACCATTTCTAGCATTTTATTTTTGTTCTACATACTTTTTATATATGGAATATTACACACACACATATATATCTAATGCAATTAAACATACATTAATCCTATCCTCATACACTTGCTCATGCGGAAGCAACAATTAATACATACATGCAATATATATATATATATATATATATAGGAATTACTCATCAATTATAACACATGTACAAATACACAACATACAATGAATAGATAATTGGTACTTATCTTTTAATTGAAGTACACCAACTGCATGCAGAACTTCCACGAACCTCCCAGCCTTAGACCATGATTCTCATCACTCTCAGTAGTGGGTCACCCCCGAGCTGGGACTAAACTCCATCAGGAAAGGGATTCCTAGGCTAGGTAGGGACAACAGGATTTTGCACAGTACAACAGGAAGGATTTTCTCCAAGGAGCCACTTATGCCCACAACTCACAAAATCTCATTCCCCACATGTCTGTCCCACCCCAGGAGTGTACCCTTCATTGTCTAACAGTCCATCAGCTGCTACACCTCCCTTTCCTTGGGATTCAACAACAGGCCAGATCAAGAATTCTCAGAGCTCTGTAGTTTCTACTAGACTCCCTCGAGGAGAAATCACTTCCTCAACAGACTCTCTCACCTGGAGAGAGTTTCTCACGAGCCTGATAACCTGCTTCTTTTATCCACGAGCTTGACAACCTACTTCTTCACTCTCTCTCCTCAACACACGGGTGTGGTGATCGAAGAAATAGAAAATGGAAGTGGGAAACAAGACATACAGGACAAAACGCAGGCAACCCCCAGGGTATAGATGTTGTAAGGGTATCAACTTAGGTTTGTTGTAGAGGTTTGGGGTCTTGGCACTCATCCGCAAGTCAGGGTAATGGATGGCCAGACTGGTCCAGAATCATGAGAGTGGATAGAGGGGTGAGAATGGTTCGAATTCTCCACCTGGTTAGAATGGCGAGAATGCCTCCCCATAAATTTTCATGCATTTTGGATGACACTTGGCTCCCCAGGAGCATGTTCCTCCCACTTGGAACTTGTTCCTCTCCCTAAAGAAACTTATGATAATTAATATACTCTTTACAAATTTTTAGAATAATAATATATTATTCTACTATTCTCTTAAGCTTAGGCTCTTAGGCTCTACTCTTAGCCCCCTCCCTTTCCCAACCTAGTGGATTTCATTCCCCCTTACTCTTTCTTCATGGTCGATCTACACGCAACGATGTTGTTATATTAATAATATGGATATTTACATGTACAAAACAAGCTCCTAGCCTTTAACACCTAGGCTCCCGGCCTAATCAACACATAAGCCTACCAGCTTATAAATACTCGGCTCACCAACCTATAAAACATGTTACATTCGTAATTACAACTGGGGATCATCCTTGGGGTATTATAATCCCCTCCCCTTATTTTTGCAATTTCCTCAGTGAAACTTAATTACACAACATCATCAAGATTTCCAAAATATTAAAAAAGATGCAGGTATTCTTCTCGCATAGTGTCTTCATGCTCCCATGTTGCATCCTCAGCACTGTACCAGGTCCACTGAAACTTTACAAGCCCTATGGCTCGACTCCAGAGCTACTTTATCTTCTGGTCCAGTATGCGCACTGAATGCACTTGTAAGGCGCCTTCTTACTCCACCAGAATCACATTCCAGTTAATCATATGATTAGCATCAAGTATATATTTCTTTTGCAATGAGACATGAAATACATTATGAATAGGCATGCATATAGGCAATGGAAGCATATAAGATACTGGTCCAATCATTTCTATTATTTCAAATGGTCTGCAATATCAGGCTTCCAACTTGGAACAGTTTTCCAACTTTAGGGAAGTTTTGTTAGCTTTCACCTACAAGAAAACATGATCACCCACTTTAAACTCTATGTGGGTTCTGCCTTTGTCAGAATATCTTTTCTGCCTGTCTTGGGCAACATTCAAATTCTTATTTATCTTTAACAATTTCTCTTCCATTTCCCTGAGCAATTTTGTCCCAATTATTTCTCTATCAGCTGGGTTTTCCTAGCTTATTGGTGTGTTGCACTTTCTTCCATAAAGTGCCTCAAATGGGCTCATCTTTAGTGATGCTTAGTACCCATTGTTGTAAGAAAACTCTACCAAGTGTAGGTAGTCCTCCCATATTGATGGTTTTCCATCACATACATTCTTAACATATCTTCTATCACTTGATTTACTCTTTTTGTCTGTCCATCAGACTCAGGATGATAAGTTGTGTTTAAATTTAGGCTCATTGTGAGCCCCTTGAATAATCCTCTCCAAAACTTTGAGGTAAATTTTGGGTTTCTGTCAGACACAATTGTCTTGGGAATACCGTGCAAACGTTCTATTTCCCTCATATAAATATCAACAACATTAGATGCCGTGTTAGTAGTCTTCAATGGAATAAAATGAGAAGGTTTTGTAATATTTTTCACCACCACCACGATGGAATCATGTTGCTTGTTTGTTATGGGTAATCCTATGATGAAATCCAATGTCACTACTTCCCACTTCCACTCAGGGATGGTTAATGGCTATAGCAACACAACTGGGTATCTATGCTCAGCTTTGATCCTTTGAAACTCCATACATTTGGTGATGTACTCTGCAATTTCTTTCTTCATGCCTGGTCAATAGTAATGGCTCTTGACTGCTGCCATTGTTTTCCGATATCTGGGGTGCCCAACATAAGGCACATTATGCATCTCTTTTAAGATCATACTCCTCAATTTGTGAGAATTGGGTACATAAATTATGTTCCTGTACAAGAGTATCCCATCAACTTCCAATCTCTAATCTTCTATTTTCTGTAGTATGTTACCTTGTTGTAACTTTGTTACCATTTCCATGTACTGCGTATCTGCTTTTGTAGCCTCCAAAATTCTATTTTTAATATCGGTTTGATACATCCTGATGGTTGTAGCATGTAGTTCATGCACTCCTTCTGAGTGCATAAACTATTTTTTTCTCCTTCCCTTTTATGTGCTTGATATCAAATTCATATTCACAGATGAATTCCAACCATCTGCTCTGCCTGGACTTTAAAGTAGGCTGATCAAACAAATATTTCAGACCATTATGGTCTGCTCTCAGCTCAAACCTATTTCCCATGAGGTAGTGTCTCCATTTCTTTAAAGCGTGTTCTATGGATGCTAACTCCAAATCATGAGTGGTGTAGATCCTTTCACTCTCTTTCAATTTCATGGATTGAAAACATATCACAAACCCATTCTAGCTGAGGATTCCACCTAGTCCTTCTTTGCATGCGTTTGTGAAAACCATGATCTCTTCATCTAGATTTTCAATCTTCGAAATTGGAGAACTAGTTAACAATTGCTTCAATTGGTGGAAGCTCTTTTCACATTCTTTTGTCCATTGAAACTTTAACCCTTTTCTTTGTAAGGAAGTGATTGGGTGAGAAATCCTCAAAAGTCCTGCAATGAATCTTCTATAGTAACTGGTTTGACCCATGAAGGATCTGAATTCTGTCACATTCTTAATTTTTTTGCACCCTTTAATGGCTTCAATATTTTCGGGGTCTACTGCTATTTCCTCTTCGGATATTATATGTCCCAAATAGTGGATTCAATTTTGGAAAAATGAGTCAACTTAGCAAATAGTTGGTGCTCTCTTAGCACCTATAACACCATCCTCAAGTGTTGCTCATGCTCTTCCTCTTTCTTGGAATATACAAGGATGTCATCCAAAAAGACAATGACAAAGTTTTCTAAATATTCTCGGAAAACACCATTCAATAAGAATATGAAAACAAATAGTACATTTGACAACCCAAATGGTACCACTGTGAACTCATAATGACCATACCTTGTCCTGAAGGCGGACTTGTTGATGTCTTCATCTTTAATCCTCACCTGATGGTATCATGAACTGAGATCTATCTTTGAAAATACCTTTGCATCCTTCAACTGATCAAAGAGATCATCAATCCTTGGTAGATGATACTTGTTCTTTATAGTTACTTTATTTAACTGCCTGAAGTCAATGCACAATCTCAGGGTCCCATCTTTCTTATTCACAAATAACATTGGGGCACCCAAAGGTGACACACTTGGGCGTCTGTGTCCCTTATTTAAAAGTTATTCAAGATGCATTTGCAATTCTTTCAGTTCTGGTGTGCTCATTTGGTAGGGAGTCTTTGATACTAGAGATGTAAATTTATAAAGAAATCAATATCTCTCTTTGGAGGTGGCCCTAGTATCTCCTTGAACACATCTTCAAAATATTTTAGGACTACATGATCCTCCAATTTTGGCACCTTATCCTTAGGTTCTTCATCCATATGGGCTGCAAATATTTTGCATCCCTTCCTGTAACACTTCTTTAGCTGCATTACTGAGATTTCTTGGACAATAACTACCCTGGGAATTCCTTGGACTGCTCTTTGATTTCCTTCCTCATACAAGCAAGTGAATGCCTTGTTATGACAATCTAATATGGCATGGTTTTGGTCCAACCAATCCATACCAATTAGGGAATCATATGATCCCAAAGGAAATATGTTCAAATCTTCCTTGGTACTCAGCCCATTCATGCCCACTAGACATGATTTAACCAACTCAACAACTTTTCTCTTGGCTCATGTAGCTATCTGCACCAACAAATATTCCCCATTCTTGCTTCTTGGTAATTGAAATATTTCCACTACCTTAGGATCTATATATCTATGAATATCCCCCGAATCAATTAAAATAGTAAAGGCATGGTTATTGATCATAGATTCGACTTCAATCATGTGTGATTGAAACTCAACTTGCTTGTTTTCCAGGGATGCATAGATCCTTGGTACTCTTTTTCCCATGTCCTCCACTATTTCTGCTTTTTGAATGTTGTGAACATCTCTCACATTGTCCTTTCTATGAGGGAAATTTCTATACTTATGATCTCCATTACATCCCCAATATTGCATAGGTGTCTTCCTTGGCCTTTTCTCACCGACTTTAGCCATCCTGTGCTCCCTCAAAACTGGTTGTCCTTGAGGAATATTTCTGAAAAATGGTGGCTTATTTCCCTTTTGCCTCTGCTCCTTAAACTTCCTCTTATCTTCCCAGGCTCTTTGGAAAGTAGGCTTTCCCTCATGTTGATCATATAAACATTTTTCCTTCCTTATGGTTTCTTCCATAGTTTTAGGATCATCATACTAGATTTTGTCAGTGATAAAAGATGGAAGCCCACTAAGATATCTAAGGATATTGACTGCCTCATCCTTAATGAAAGGGACATACTTCAACAACTCTATAAATATCCTTTCATATTAATCTATATTCATGCTGCCCAATTTAAGTTCAAAGAACTCTTTCATGTTCTTGTCATAGTATCTCTTGGTTAAGTACTTATTTTCAAAATGTTTCTTGAATTCTTTCCATGTAACATCCTTCTCTCTGATGTGTTGCACTTGCACAATATGATCCCACCACAAGGATGCCTTTCCTTTCATCTGATAGACTATGATTCTTCCTTCTTCCTTCTGCATGGGAGGAATAATTATGCAATTGGACATATTTCCTCATCCCAAGTATCCATGTCTCAGCCTCTTCATCTTTCTTGTGCTCTCCATCAAAAGTAGGAGGTTTGATCTTATTCATTTAACCCTTCAGTTCATCCACTTCAGATATCCTATGCTTTATGATAGGAGATGGACTTGAACTGTTGTGTGGCCTTCTTTTGGAATGCCTTCGGGAGTGCTGGTGATGTCTGTTACCACTTCCTTCTCTCCTTTCCACATCAGGGGACCTGTGGCTCCTTGATTTACTGGATCCACTTTCCTTATCCAATTTCTTTGCAATTCTCTCCAGGCTCCGCATCAACTTCATATTGAAATCTCCCTATTTCTCCCTGGAACTCATAAGCCTTTTGTTATCTTCTCGATGAATTTGGACATCTTTTTGAAATTTTTTTAATGATTTTCATCATGCTCGCATCTTTATCTATTTCTTCTCCATGCCCATTGGAGTTTTTTCCTTCAAAACCCAAATGGAAATCCATTCCTATAACCTCATCCTCTGGAATATAAGAATATTGTGCCTCCTCCATTTCTTTTCACTATGTAACAAGTTGGTCTGGTTCTGATAATTGTTAGTTCTGCAAAATGTGCAGTCAATTGAATTTTGTCAGACTATCAGTCTTTATTAATTTTCCAGAATAAATTAAACAATTTGATTCATAAAAGAATATCAGACTCCATTTTTTGTGGGTCCTTGGTCGATCAAGAATCCCCACGACTCTATCTCCGAGCCTTGTTATGTTCTACAATTCACTTTCGGGCACTAGCCCCTTTTCCTTCAGCTCTTAATTTGCATGTGACCACGACTATGACCAAGTGCTAATAGTTGGGTGCTTATCCAGAGCCTTGGAACTTCGGGGCTCTAGATATTTGGAGGTTTCCAAAGAACATAAAAACAATATCTCAGAGTGTCGTGTTGATGAACTCGCGAAGTGGGGTGGATCAATGGTCCTCAAGTTCCCAACATCCAACGATTGATAATTACTACAGAACTCCGGGCTTCGGGAGTTCCGAACTGTCCATATTGTCCATCCTTCCAGAGTGCCAAGTCTCTGGACCATTGTAGTTGTTTCCAAGTACAAAATCATATGACACCTAGCATACCTAGGGGAGATCGACGTCACCTAGATGAAGTAATCATTCCACGTCACATCCGTTGCTTCAGGACTTCCTAGCTCTAGGACATCGGGGATTTCTTCCTCCAATCCATCATGAACCATTTTTTTCGGAATGTCAAGTATCCAGACCTTGGGATTGGACACCATGTTTCCCCTGTGACCAATGGTTGATATTAACTACGATCTTCGGGTCTTCATGAGTTCTCTACTCAATGCTAACTATAACAACTTTCCTCCGGAGTACCAAGTTTTCGGACTTCACGATCTGGTGCCACGCATCTACTGGGGTCAATTTATCGAGGGCCCAGTCTAGTTAAATTCTTCACCAAGATTTTAACTACTTTATGTATCCATCAGAGGCCCCACTACCCATGCTCGAGAGGAGTGTCATGTGGTGAAATACTAGAAGCGAGAATGTGGCCCAATATGATGGGTAACACATGTCACGTTCTAACAGATATTTCTACCTTCCAAAGTTTCTTAACTCACTGACACATGGCACACATCTAGTGTGTCCACATCATCCCTAGTAACGTCAGCAAGTCACTTCACTTCAAGACTTCATAGTTCAGGGCTTCAGGAGATTCCACACTGTCACACTCGAATTCTCCTGAATGTCGAGCTCCGAATAGGTTGATCTTATGACACGCATATCCTTTTATGAATAGTCTGGATGAACTCCGGAATTTGGGACTTTAGGATTTTTCACTCGATCACACCTTTTTACTCCTGAATGCCAAACTCCAAACAAGTTGATCTGTCAACACACGCCTCCTTTAATGAACAATCTGGATCAACTCTGAACTTCAGGACTTCAAGATTTTTCACCTTAGAACACTCCATTTCTCCCGAAGTGTTGAACTTTCAAACTGTTGTGAGATCTACAACTCACAATCACTTGCGTGTAGATATGATGGTTGATATTTGTTCTTCATCGTTGTGCCTTACCTCTTTTTCTTGACTCGATCTAACATCTCTAATATATCTCCAGTCGATTCCAATGGTCAAGCACTTTTCTCCGGATCTATGGTGTAGATCCACTCCGTGACTTCGAAACTTCGGGCTTTGCCGCCCCCTGCTCCCCCCCCCTCCTCCCCCTCCCTCCTTTTTCTCTATAACACATGTTATCACCCCATAAGTTATGGGAATCAACTGATGACTTGGATATTATGGATATTATCTGTATCTAGTGTCTTTATTGACAAATGATTTTTCATTCTGCAAATAATTTGAAAAAGGAAAAAGAAAAAAAAAAGAAAAGTAAGAGGGCATAAAAGAATTGAAAAGAAAAGCCCCATGCAATAATAGTAACTTGGCCATACCTTTCAAGCATGGCCAAGTTCTTTTTAAATTTAATGTTTCTAGGTTAGTGAATAAATCTGACCAGACTATCTAATCCTGGTTAGATATCCCTTAGGTTAGATTAGTGAATAAATCTGACGAGACTGTCTAATCCTGGTAAGATAGCCCTTAGGTAGAGTAATTTATTAATCCAACAGTTTAATCTGGGTTAATTGTCCTAGGAAGATAGGTTAGCATGTAGGTCAGCTACTTTATTGTTCAAGTCCATTAAAACCAGCTTGAAATCAAGATTATACCATGTTCCAAATGCTTAAAAAATAAGTCGTTCAAAGTCCCATGGTGGTGTTCCTTTGTAAAATTGAAGAAAAAACCCATAAAATGGCTTTATCCTAAGTTTTCCCCAAGTGCATACGTCATTTGCTCCTGATCTATGTTTCTTGCACTTATCAACGGTCTCGATCACGACGCTGAGATCTATGGCTCACAGCGCNGGGGGGGGGGGTCCGGAATTGGTAATAACATGGGCGCACATCTAGACGGCCTAGAATAGAGCCCTTAAATCAACGGTCTAAAATGGATTCCAGACCCCCCCGTCCGTTCTACTTTTAACCGAGGGGGGGGGTGTCCGAAATGAGTATTAAGGAGCACGCTAAGATCTTCGGCCAGGAAACAAGTGCACAGATCAATGGATCACAATGGATTTCGAACCCCCGCTGGTGTCCTGCCTTTAACCGAGGGGGGGGGGGTCCAGAATGGATATTTCCCTTCGGCGTGGCCCCTGGTCATATGTGGCATCAGCCTATTGGTCCTCAAGTCCCATCCCACACATGCTATCTGACAGCCCCGTCACTCATGGACGTCATCCTCCACTGAGTCCACTTTTCCCACTTGTTCCCGGGGTCGTGTCCCATCCCATAACTGCTATCAGTCCCTGTTGTCAGTCCTTTACCCTTTCCACTCATGACCAGCCCCTTATGGCGACTTTCACTTCCCATCACCTCCAATCCCTAGCAGCCACGTCAACCATCCGTATGTTTTGGCCACCGTCACCTGCCATATCACCCCCAAGTGGCTCGTTGTCCATTAATAACTGGATAACATACCCGTTGTCATGTTGACTATTTTCCCGCGTCCAACCGACCCCAGTTTTAAATAAAACTACCGTTTTCCCTCTTCATTCACTATTCGTCCATCGCACCAGAAAATTTTACTCTTACGCCTCCATTGCTTTTCCGCCACCTTCATCCACAGTCATTCTACCCCACTAACATCGTGTTTATTGCAGGTACTATTGCTGAAATGGTGTCAAAGCCAAGACAAGCAGAAGGAGAAGAGAATCCTTTTCTTCTTCCCCCTGTCGACCTGGACAAAATTCCCTTGGTCGATAAAGATCGATTGATCGCAGATACCATTTGCGACTTCGACTTTTCAGATCTTCAGTCATGGCTCCGGGAGGTGTTCCTGGACCAGAGCGATGAAATTGGACTCTAGGAGTCCAATTTTCCCCTGTATCTCTTTCCCCAGATTCATCATTTCCTCGAATTCGCCCTCAAATGCCAAGCCCATTACATTCCTGACCAGAAGGCCATCGTCTCTTCATATGGAGACGTCCTTTTCTTCATCACTCCCAAAGACATTGACCAGATGATGCAAATTCCCCGTGCTGAATCTGCATCCCCTTTCAATTTAGAAATCCTCACTGAGTTATATCAGAAAATGACCTTTCCTCAGATAGCTCAGATATTCGAGCTTTTCCTCCCCACTTCCACTCAATTCCCTTCTACCAATCCCCCTTACCCTTCTTCCA
Source organism: Picea engelmannii (assembly GCA_009831015.1). Taxonomy (NCBI): domain Eukaryota; kingdom Viridiplantae; phylum Streptophyta; class Pinopsida; order Pinales; family Pinaceae; genus Picea; species Picea engelmannii. Next base: position 96,133 of record ML777689.1, on the reverse strand, counting down.
TGTTCTCCACCAAAGGAAACCAAATCATTTCTTCCCTTTGTGCCCTGCTTGGTTACTATTCTGACCAATGGGTAGATGAGCCCATCCTGGGTTTTCTGTCAATTTTCTCAAACGATGAAAAGCCCACAATGCAGTTCGACTACAACACCTTCTTGGCCGACAGTATTCATGAACAGTTCGTAAATTTTGGCACAGAGGGGATGTTCATATATTCTTCTATACTGGCATACATGTTCGTTTATTTTCAAGCTGACAAATTCAGTTTCTCCATGCAGAAGATGGACGCAGACAGAAGGCCCCAGCCAGTCACAGCATGGACTTCTCTCCTGAAGCATAACTCCACAGAGTATAGCTTCAAGGTTTTCATTGATCTGTTCTATCACCCGGTGGTAAGCATGCTGAGCGGCAGGCCTGAGACAGGAGACTGGTTCCTGTATCAGAATCACACTGAGATCAGAGTTTTTGGGTGCGAATTGGCACCCTACAAGCTGCCAAAATATGTACCGGTAAGAATTTTTGCATTAGAATATATTAGG
>ML777689.1:60313-76294 GCA_009831015.1 Picea engelmannii | reverse complement strand
ACACCAATCAAAATATAAATTGAAAATACTAAAATCCAAGTACATGTTATTTTAGTTAAATATTTACACCATATCAATATTCAAACTTTGGATAACAAGATTCACACTTTTGAAGTCTAAATTCTAAAACTAAATTATAACATATATATATATATATATACTTCATGTTTTTATCTTATAGTGTTTTATAGTGTTGATTAAATGAATATACATTTTCATTAACAAAATTTATTCTTGCAATTATTGATGAATTCTATAATGATTTTTACGCCGAAAGGTGTACACTTATTAGTAATGGGCACATTTAATGATCTTTTAACTTAAATTTTAATCTTATGGTTAACAATTGAAGATGCTGGCATATTCTTAGTCGTCCTCCCAAATCAATGAATGAGATTTATTATTCATAACTCCCTTGCATTTATGAATTCATGCGTTAACATGTTTACTTTTTCACATTTACCTAATTATATTAAGAAATTACTGTAAGGCCATATGATTGCCACATTAAGATGATTAACAAGGATTAATATCTATGCAAGATTTCATTGCCACGTTTGGATGATTAGCAGGCACTACCTTAAATGGATTGCATGTATAACCGCTGAGATGTGAACCATGTTTGGCCTGAGTTGTGAACCGTGGCAACGTTTGGCTGATCGATATCTTTTCTGGTGTTTCATGTTATAGCCGTCTGTAGTTAATGCACGATGTCTGGCTTTCGATTTGCACAATGCCTGGATTTTTGGTGTTTCATGTTATAGTCGTCTGTAGTTAATGTGTGATGCCTAGCTTTCTGGCATTTCATGTTATAGTCGTTTGTAGTTAATGTGCGATGCCTGGATTTCTGACGTTTCATGTTATAGCCATTTGTAGTTAATGCACGATGCCTGAATTTCGATTTGCGTGATGACTGGCTTTTAATGGTGTTTGATTCATGGAATTGTTTGGGTTACATAGTGGTATAATCACCTTGTATTATTTTCTTTGAACATTCTTTCTGTATTGTTTAATTATTGTATTACTGGTTTAATTAATTATCAAATTTCCTTAAGAACATTCCAGCGAATTCGACATCCCAACGCCTTGGAAGAGTTGTCTGCGATGATACTTGCAGCTACCGCAATACCTGGAGAAGGGATAGAAGTTGAAGTCATCATAACATGCCTGGGTGAAATCTCCATACTCGATGATCTCCTCTCACAATATGTCATCCATGGGATCAAGCAACCCTTCCCAGTTGTTGGCGCCCTGGATTTCCCTCCATATGTCCGCCAGATTCCTCTTGGGATTTGACATCTTGGAGATCTTCGACTCCTTTTCGTCTTCGATGTCTAGGTCGTCCAGCATGCTTGGCAAGGACTCTGATTGGGTCGTTGTGCTTCTGACGGCTGGTACCCTGTGTTTCATGGTGGTCGAGCACTGGGCATTAGGCGACTTCCTGTCCCTGTTAATTCATTGTCGATCCTGTGAAATAATATACTTATTTTTTCTGAATTAAATACATCTTGATGCAATATACTTATTTTTTTTGAATTAAATACATCAATGAATAATAGTTTAATGAATAATAGTTTTTACGTTTACGTTTTTACTGAATTAAATACATTAAATATACTTTTTGTTGAATTAAATACATTAAATATACTTATGTAAATACATCAATGAATTATAGTTTTTACGTTTACGTTTTTACTTCCTTTTAGTTGATGTAAAAGGATATCATTTACATCACATGAATAATCACGTGTTTTTACATCAAATGAATAATGTCGTTGCTTACCAACTTGCGTGTGTTTGCTGAATTATTTACTTATTTTGTTGAATTATATATTTATTTTTTCCACTGGTGAGTACAATGATCTCTACATCGTGATGCAATGATCTCAAATGAATAATGTCGTTGCTTTACCAACTTGCGTGCGTTCGCTGAATTATATACTTATTTTTTTCGATAAACCAACTTCAGGTTGCTGAATTATATCACTGATAATTACACTAATTTCAAACGTTTCATATTATTTATTTTATATTAAAAATTTAAAATATAACTCGTTGCATGTTACATGATTTTAGAAAGAATTAATACATGATTAAAATAATCATGTTAGAGATCCAAGATCAAGACCTCATCAGATATCAATATCAGAGATAAGTACTAGCCAAAGTTCCTATAGAACCAATAGCATGAACCATTTTAAAGCAGTAGTATTAGTTATATGTAAAGATGTTAGAGTTATATTAGGGTTAGGGTTCATATCATGTATAAATAAATTTGTGAACAAATTTAAATTTAAATTTAAATTTAAATGTACAACAAATCTAAATTATTTATGAGTATTTATTAACTATAATTATGAGGTAATGGTAATTTACCTATACAATAATAAATATAATACACTTAAAGGTATATTAAAAATTAAACAATCAAATATAATACACTTAAAGGTATATTAAAAATTAAACAATCATATGTATATATTGACATGTCTCAATAAAATATTTTAACTAACTATGTCAATTATTTATAATAATAAAATGTAATTTGAAATATTAATAACAATAACTATTATATTATATTATATTAATTATATATATATATATAACATGAACTTATAAAAATTAAATAGTATATAATTAATTGAGTTTAATCTAAAATATATATTTATAGTGATCAACAACTTTATAATAATTAAAACATGCATATTAATGTAATGTGTCAGAATAGTTGTATTATAAAAGTTGTATTATTAATTTATTGACTTTGTATAGTGATGAATAATTCCCAACGTTGTATTTTTATGAAAATTTCCCCACGTCGCAATGTTATAAACATTTCTCGGTATTGCAAATGTGAAAAACATTTCTCAACCTTGCAATGTGATGAACATTCCTCAATGTCACTATGTGACAAGCATTTCCCAACATCGCAATGTTACGAATATTTCCCAACATCACATTCTAATGAACATATTCCAACATTGCAATGTGATGAACATTTCTCAATGCTGCATTGTGACAAGCCTTTCCCAATGTCCCAATGTCATGAACATTTCCTAATGTCGCATTGTCATGACTGCTTCCCAATGTCACAATGTGATGAACATTTCTCAACGTCATAATGTGGCAAACATTTCCAAACGTCTCAATGTGACAAACATTTCCCCACATTGCATTGTGACGACCATTTCCCAACGTCAGAAAAGAAAAATATGATTCTACAATTTGTCGAGTGTTTACTGAGATCACATTGCAATGATTTATTACCAACGTTCCTTTTTGGTGAAATACTCTTGACGTCACAATGTGACGAACATTTTTCAACGTCCCAATGTGACAAACATTTCCCAACATTTCATTGTGACTACCATTTCCCAACATCACAAAAGTAAAAGATGATTTTACAATGTGTAGAGAGTTTCATGAAATCACATTCTCAGGAATAATTCCCAACATTGCAATTTGCATTCTGATGAAATTTTCTTGGCGTTACAATGTGATGAACATTTCCTAACATCGCAATGTAACGGACTTTTCTCAACGTCACAATGTGATGAACATTTATCTACATCGCAATGTGACGATCATTTACCAGAATCACAATGTGGTGAACATTTCCTAACATCGCAATGTCACAAACATTTCCCAACGTCCCATTCTAGAGAACATATCCCAACATCGCAATGTGATGAGCATTCAACATTGTCACATTGTGACAAACATTTCTCATTGTTGCAATGTCACAAACATTTAGTAATTTCACACTGTCATCACCATTTCCCAACATCACAATGTTACGAACATTTCATTGACGAACATTTCCCAACGTCGCAAATTGATGAATATTTCTCAATATCACAATGTGACAAACATTTCCCAACATCGCAACGCGACGAACATTTCCCAACATCAACCACATTTCTGATGAACATTTCTCAACATCGTAATGTGACTAACATTTCTCAATGTGGCATTGTGATGAACATTTCGCAATGTCACAAACATTTCCCAATGTTGTTATGTCATAAACATTTCCCAATATTACAATGTCATGAACATTTTCCAATGTTCTATTATGATAAAGACCTGTCAATATCACATGAACATAGATTTTCCCATTGTCATAAACATTTCCATTTGTTGCAATGTGATGAAATATCTACCAACACCACATTGTGAGGAACGTTTCCAATACACAGATACACACACAAACCACCCATAGTCACGTGTATGATTTTTTGCGGTCTTCTATGATTGAAGTCAACCGTAGTCATAATCATGGTCAACCTTGGTATCATGGTTTTTCATGGTCATGGTTAATATTTTGTATGTATGTAATAATGTATTATTAATGTGTTTTTACTTTATCACTTTAATGTAATATTAAAACTTGAATACCTTTTTAATATTTTAGTGCTTTATTAATGTGTTAAGGATAACAATCATTCCTCACAACTATGATATATTAATAATTGAACTAGGATGGAAAAGATAACAATAATATATTAATACTTTATTAATGTATTAATAATTAAAAATTAATGATGTATAAATATATTAACTATGATATATTTCAGCATTATAATAATGAGGTAATACATTATTACAAAGTATTATTTGTATAATGTAGTATTACATTATTATGTGTCATTAATTTATTAATGTATTAGTATCTTATTTATGTATTACTTTAATGGCGTATAAATACTTTATTAACTTACTATTGCTTTAATAATGTAATACTTTAATATTTTTTAATGTATTAGTGTTTTATTAATGTATTCTATTAATAACATTACTTATTAATTGATACATTACTAATTTTACATTTGTACATTACAATATATATTAATGTATTAATACTTTAATTTAGACATTATATTAATACATTACAATATATAGTAATGTATTAATACTTTAATTTAGACATTATATTAATACATTACAATATATAGTAATGTATTAATACTTTAATTTAGACATTATATTAAGGTATTACTATTAATTAATTAATATTTTAAGTTAATAATTTAAATTAATATATTAAGTAATAAATTAAGTAAGTAATTTAAATTAAATTATATTATGTAATAATTTAATATATTAAATAGTTTAAATTAAATTGTATTAACTAATAACTTACTTATTACTTAATATATTTAGTAATTATAATTAAGTTATTACTTAATTAATTAAGTTAGTAATTTAATTTAAATTAAGTAATAATTTAATTACATTAAGTTATATTAAGACATTAAGTTGTATTATTTAATTTAATATATTAATTCATTAATGTATTAATTTAGAAATTATATTAATAAATTAATACATTAAATTAAATTACTAAATTAATTATATTAAATTGTATTAAGTTATATTAGTAATAACTTAATATATTAAATAATGTAAATTAATAAATTAATATATTAATTTAGTAACTAATACATTAAATTAGTAATTTAGAAATTATATTAATGTAATAATACTTTAACAATATTAACTAATAGATTTTTAATAAATTATTAATTATTTAATATATTAATATATTAATTAAATAATATATTAATTAATAATATATTAATATACATTATTACATTAATAATTAATTAATACAGTATTATTATATAGGTATTAATATATTAATGGTTGTTCCCATGACATGTCGGTAGTCAACTAGCAACAATTATTTTATAAAAATAGTTGATATACACGGATCAATGTCATTTTCCAGTCATTTTCCATCTTTCCAAACTAATAACGCCAATCCACATATATCAACCACTTTTATAAAATAGTTGTTGCTAGTCTATATAACTATACCAAATTTAATTGTAGAAATGATAACCTTAATATATACTTTGTCAAATATAATTTGTTCTATTGAACTTCCATGGAAGTGCAATGAAAACTAGTTACTTTTCGAAGGAGGTTATATGAAGAATCATATGAAATTGAAAATAATTTTTCAATGTAGTATTCTCTGTCTTATGCAAACATCATGGCTCTAAATTGCGAATTGTATTCTACTATGGGACGAAGAAAAGGAGCTATGCACAAAATCCCTTCTAATTACAACATTCCGTGACATTTGGCATGAAAAAGTAAAACGAAAGTTATAAGTAAGTAACATTAGGAAGAAGAAGTGATTATAAAAGATAATAAGGCGTAATATTTTAGAAGAAATGGTAATAATATGTTTAATACGGATAATATACAAATTATATACATTGAGAAGAAGAAATGGTAAAAATATGTTTAATAATGATAATACACAAATTATATACATTGAGAAGAAGGATAAAATAATTAGAAAGTAGAATATAAAAATTTTAAAAAATTAAAAGAAGAAAAATATGATGAATAAAAAAACATTTGATGTGAACAAGAGGAATCACAAATTAAGGTTTCTTGGTTTGGAAAAATGTTAATAATATGATTCAGAGTTATGAGTAAAATAAAATGAAACACAGATCTATAACATTAACACAGATATACAGATAACAATAATAGAATACATTGAAACTTAACTTCTATTCGATAAAGAAATATGTTGAAACTATAAAATGCAGAATGAAAACAATCTTGCTCGAACGGTGGTAGCTAATCTCTGTGAAGGGATGTGGCAGCTACACGCATTCATCTGAGCACATTACAATGAGGCCTCCAAGACTTTATAGCATCAAGAAGTGAACACAAAACCCTATACATCAAAAAACCTAACCCTAGGAGATGAAGCACCAAAAGTCATGTGGGCCCTTATGGGGTAAGTTGGTACATCAACTTCATGGGGTCGTAACGTTTGCATAGAACCTTCGTTTTAGGCATGTGATAGTACATTGGAAAGGTTTGTCTGAGGAATACACATTATGTTGTCACACTCTAACTCTGTCCATAGTGTGACTGTGGCGAGCCCAAAAAACGTTGTTTAGGGTCTCAAAATGTCCCTCGAAGTTTAGGACCCAAAAAGCTAGAAGAAAACGAGCAAGATGAAAGTTGTATGTGAGCCAATTGGAAGAGGTTGGTAGCCACCAATGTCCACATATGTAACAACCCTAGTTGAATATATGCGTAGGGATTATTAAGTAAAATTAATTAGGTAATTAATTGTCCTAACATGGTTTTAATTAAACAAAGATTGGCATAATAATATTAATTAAATATTTATTAATTAATTAATTTTTGTAACTTTTGATTAATTAATTAATTAATTACCTATCACATTCAATGACATGGGTAATAGATTTAAGAGGGTTAATAATTTTAATTTGTTTAATTAAATGATTTACGTATGCGGGAGGGGATAAGACATTAAATATAAGGACAATATATTAATAAGGGGACAAGACATTAAATATAGGGATAAGATAATAATGAAAGGATAAGATATTAATGAGCGGGAAGAGAGTCGGTGGAGGGGCACATGACGTGAGGAGTCTTACAGGGAGGAGGATGATTATTTTGGGGGGAGGAAGAATTATTGGAGGGGGGGAAAGACTGCATGTCTGAGGTGCTTATTTTTCTTGTGTGGGGAGTTTGTTTTATGGGCTTTTGGTGAACCAGAAGAAGGGGACACTGGTTTGCTGGGGGTTTTGGGCACGGGGGCCAAGATATCCTTATGGTATCCTGGAGCTAGGGAGCTGGACAGGCTGCTCCTAGCTGGCAGGGAGGAAACACGGTTTTGGGTAGTGTTTGACACGGTTTCAACTTCAGCATTGGACCAACCCAAGTAGCGGGATTTAGCATAAAAAACATGTATTTTTAATTATGAATGGTTGAATTATTTCATGCTGTAGATAGATTTTAATCTCTGTTGAATATTTTGCTTATATGCTGGTGATTGAATTATTTATGTAAATTGAAAGGAATTATATCAAATTTTGTATTTTACAGTCACTACACATGGTATCAGAGCCTCGTTCACAATCTGGAGCCTTAAGGGCCAAGCTCCAGCTCCACCTAACCTGTAAGTCAAACGCAATTTTTTTTAACACAGATCTATTGCACATTAAAAATGTAAAAGGAATAATAATATACTAATTGAAGTATTAAATAAATTTAAACACTTGTTTCAAATAAACAAACCTATATATATATATATATATATATATATATATATATATATATATATATATATATATATATTCTGCCAGGAATTTCTAAACAGGTTTATAAATAAACATTTCAAGTACTATATAAAAAAAAATATGCATTTAATATATATATAATCATTTATAGGATCAAACAAAAGTTACCTTGAAAGCATTCAAGAGGGGGATTGATCCCCATGACTTCCCTGTCTCGATTACCGCAAGCTTTGCTACAACAAAAACAATTTTTTTTTAATGGCAAAAATAGGCAACTTGTAAAAATGAAAACAGGGTAATTTGAGTTACATGCTTGATTGAGGCCCCAATTTACTATTTTCATGTACTGGCTGTTAACATGTCATTGTTTTTGGCTCCTATATCCTCATTGGAAATAGCTTCAAAAGAAAACTATAGTTTCTGAATCGATTAAGCAAAAACAAAGAAGATATCTTCTCCAAATTTAATCTGATGGAACAAACAACTATATAGATAACAATATAAATAAATATATATGGAAGATATATATTTAAACAATATATATATATATATATAATAATAATAAAACGATTTTTTTTTATGTGAATAATAAAACAAATAACAATCTTACCTAATCGATTATATTCACAGAGACAAAGTCCATTGAAAAGTAAAAGTAAATAAAAGAGGAAAGTGTGCATAGTGTTTGGTAAACACGAAAAGAGATGCAAGAGACGAAGGAGCATCACAGTTCTGTGCATGCCCAATAACCAAGTCTCCAATGCATCTTAATGCCACGCAACGAACCGCAATTGCAGCCCACCTACTTTCAATGCACAACATTAATAGAAAGTCCAAGAGTTTCTTATGAGAAAAAAAAAATGTTTGATTAAATATTCTATTTGCATCCTTTGCATATTCAGTATCTAAACTTCCAGCAAGAAGCAATGCAATTGTCTCCAATGCACCTAGTAAATTCACTGTCTTCTGTCGTGTGAACCCATAGCCTCGAGCTCATCCAGAATCCTGGTATTCTTCCTCCCCCATGAGCAAACCGCAGACCATCCAGAAGAAGACCACCATGTTTTCGATGGATTCTGAATGGGCTTGATTGCAGAGCAGTTGCGGGTTAGAGCTGGTTTTATGAAATTCCTGCACGGTTCGATACGGTTTTGACCAAGAATTCGACGTCGACCGTAGCAACGTGCACACCACACTAAAATATTGCAAGTAGAAATCGATCTCTGCACCGTCACCTTTCGCTGCCGGAAGTTGGCTACCCTTATGAGAACGAGCTCTGGCATCTTGCACAGAAAATAATTGTGATCCAGTCTTTGCCCAACTCTCAGAGCTGAGGGAAAGTAAAGAATTTTGATGCGAGGGGAGGTTCTCTGATGATTTTTCTGCATTGCTACCGGACTTGACCGGGCTAGAATGGTCGGAGCAGGAATTTGATGACGTAATTAGCAATAGACAAGAGGTTGTTGTCGATTTTCCAGACCTATACATTGATTTTATACAAAGAGAGAAGGGTAAGGATGATCTAAGTAATGCTGGTGAAGAAATTGAGGAATTGGAACTAAAACCCTTCGAACGTGAGAATCTTCGCTACCTTATAAGGGACTCTTTTTGTTAGTATTCTTCCTCCTCCAAAAACCATGAGCATCAACATCACAACAAAACATGGTGAGGAAAATGGATGAAAACAACCTCTAGTGAACCTCGCGGATCACTATCGCATATTTATTTCTCAGAACCCTTCTGTTCTCTGAGAACCTGGGAAGGAGCTCTTAAGACTGTGCTACATAAGAGCATGGGAAAGCACTGAATGAATGTAAAAGACTTTCTAAGATCCTATGCAATATAGCTAGCTCCTAGCTTGTGTGAGAATTTTAATGGAAATATTAAACTAACCCAACCTTGAAACGATTTTATAAGCGGCACGTCATAGGAACCCTAGATCCTCGAATTTGAACCACCAAAGATGAAAAAGCCATTGAGAAAATCTAATAAACCTATCTAGCAATCTAATTTACATAGCCAGGCATTAGAGACATCGCAACTATAAATTCATAGGGGAAAGTAAACGACAAAAGGCAAAACAAAGATACAGGGACATTTGAAACCTGGACTGGCAGAATTGTAACCTCATTATAATCCCTGCAACAAGAATCGGTTGTCATTAGATCACTGATCGAGCAACTCATAGCTGATGAAATTGGAAGAAATTGAATGGTTTATGCAGGGCAGAGATATGGAACCCTAATCCCTATCTGAAAAGCAAAGTGGAGAGGCGGCAGAGGAAAGAGGCGGAAGTGAAGGATGTGTTTAGGGTTTGGGGAGGGAGAGCCCGGGAGAGTATGTGTAGGGTTTTAGGGTTAGGGGATAAGAAAGAGGAGAGGGGGGGCACGTGGGCCTCATGCGAGGACCCACTGCCCAACTCTAGATTTTTTTTAGTCATTTATTATTTTAATTTTTCCTTATTTTTTTATTTTGTAATTGTTTTATTCTAATTTTTCTTTTTATATTATATTGGTTTATTGTTATTTTTATAATTTTGTTTTATAAAAAAAAGGAGAGAAGATATTTTATTAAAGACATTGTTATTATCTTTAATTAAGGGTTAAAATATTAATGTTTAATTTAGGTTAAATATTAATTATTTAATAACAATAATATTTAAATCTAAATACATATACTAGTGATAACTAATCAATTAATTAATGAGAATAATTAGGAAGATTAATTAATTTAAGTGGTTAATTGAATTAGGGATTAGCTAGGTGATTAGTAGGTAAATTAAATAAATCAGGTTTTATTTCGAATTAGGGATTTAAAATTTAAATTAATTAATTTAAACTGATTATATAAAAAAATAAATGTTACAAAAGGGGGGTGATATGGAGTCTATGGGTTTTGAACCCATGACCACCACCCACTGTCTAAGCCTTAAGGAACAACCAAACACCAACGCACCATGTATGTGCCTTGGAGAAAAAAATAATAATAATTAAATTAATTGGAAGGATTAAGTAAATTAGTGATTAATTAATTAATACTAATAATAATATTAATTTTCGGGAATAAATTGAAAGTGTTGATTAAGGCGATTGAAACTTAGGATTAAGTTTAGTCTAGATTATTATTCTTTAATAATTAATAAACATAAGGTTGGAAGTCACCTTAATCAATTGTAAACAAAAATTTTAAAGGACTTAGACTAGGACAAGCGGGAAGGAGGCGACATACGCACTAGGAGAGTAAGCAAGTGGAATTGACGAGTGTGGTGCGATGATAGCATAGCTACAAGGCAAGGGAACCAATAGTTTTTTTTTTAGGCGAAGAAATCAAGCTTATATGCTTAATCCTAATCCTAACCCAGTCAATCCCCTAGAGAGAGTAATGTCTGTTTACAGACAAGTAAAGAAAAAACTTACGCCTAACCCTGTTTCTAGTTTGAGTAGCACTAATTTGAAACGTCCTTGAACTCACCCTAACAACTTTGGTTGATATAGGTTAAATAATACAAGATGGTCAGGACTCGAGGGAATCGAGGCAGGGGAGCATCGTCGCAGGCACCGCCAACATCGCCATCGCCACCGCCACCATCGCCCAAACTAGCTCTCATACTGCGCTTGTTGGAGGCCATTAATGAGACTTTAAAGGGGCGACAACCAGCAGGGATTGAAGTGGAACCCCCACCATCTGGAACGGGTAATCCAGAAGAGTCAAGGGATTTAGGGGGAGGACCTCCACCCGAAGACATCACGCGAGGATTGCAGAAGATCAAACTTCCGGAGTTTGTCGGGGGTCACACCAGTGAACGCGCGGAATCATGGTTGGAACACATGACAAGGTGTTTTGCCTTAACAGACTATGCATCTAACTCAATGGCGAAGATCACAATTTTTCAGTTAAGAGACAGTGCCTTGAACTAGTGGGGCAACCTGGAAAGACAACTGCACCTTACCCCAGACACAATATCTTGGGAACTTTTCGAGGAGAGGTTCCGAAGGAAATATATGCCAACATACTACGAGGAACAACAGGTAAGGGCATTTCATGCCTTACTACAGGGAAACAAAACTGTAGAAGAATACAAGATCAGATTTATGGAATTGGTCAAATATGTTTCGTATATGGATAATGACCAATGACAGGCAGAGCGCTTTGTCTATGGATTGAACCTTAAGATAAGAGCTATGGTGCAGATGTGGAAACTGTCTTCAGTAGCGGAAGCGGTGGAAACTGCGCATTATGAGGAGGAACACATGAACTTGTCCGGGGGTACAAGACCGACATTTTCACATCGTCCTCGATTCATCGGGAAGGCCCCTAGGACATTTCCTAGGGGAGGGGGCTCAAGGACACCACCATATGGTAACAGAATCGCACCAAGGACAGTAGCCACAAGGATTTCAATGGCAACGAGTGCAACATCTCGTTCATCGCCAACAACGCAGACAGGTCCATGGCCATCTCAGGGAACAACTAGTAGGGGCAGGGGTTCCAGAGGAAGGAACTCATTTCAGAGATAGTCACATAATAGTGCACAGGTTCAATCTTGTGTTACCTGTTGGGGGTGTGGAGGACCCCACTACTAGCGTGACTGCCCAGAGTTACAATCAGGGTTCATCCATAGAGAAGGAAAGGCACCGATGGGGAGAGCAAGTAGCAGCCACCAGATTTATGCAGGGGTTAATAATGACCAGGCTAAACATCAATCCACAGTGGTGGAGTCATCAAGTACACTAAATCATATCAACATTAAGATTTTATTTGATTCTGGTGTTACAGATAGTTTCATTTCACCATCTGCATTAGAAAAGAGTGGGTTGGCAGCCTACGAGCATGATGACTTTAAACAAGTTGAGATGGCTTCGGGGGAAAAACAAGCAGTAGGACCTAGCGTTGATAATTTTATAGTAGGCCTGGGAGTGTGTACTACCAGGTTGAAGGTATACGTCACTGCTCTCGGGGTGTATGACCTAATCATTGGAATGGATTGGTTAGCAGCTCACCGAGCCTTGGTAGATTGTTTCGCAAAGAGGGTGCTTTGTGTCGACGATGAAGGAAGACCAGTAGAGATCCAGGGTGTATGGAGAAAAGTGTCGTTACACTTTATATCAACTATGAAGGTTAAGCAATTCTTGAGGCAAGGGTGTTGAGTTTATGTAGTGGAAGCTGTGAATGAAAGGAAGGGACCCTCATTGGATCAATACCCGATATTGTCAGACTTTAAGGATGTTTTTCCAAACGAGTTACCAGGGTTACCTCCTGAGAGGGAGCTTGATTTTACTATTGAGCTAAAACCTAGTGCAGAACCCATCTCCAAGACTCCGTATCGGATGACAGCGCCAGAACTTTGTGAATTGCAAATGCAGTTGAAAGAGTTACTGGACTTAGGGATAATAAGGCCCAGTGTCTCACCTTGGGGTGCACCAGTAATTTTTTGTAAAGAAGAAGGATAGATCCTTACGACTGTGTATAGACTACAGGGACTTGAAAAGTGCTACAGTGAAAAACAGGTACCCAATGCCACAGAGAGATGACCTCTTCGATCAAATGAAAGGAGCAGCGGTATTCTCAAAGATCGATTTGTGATCAAGGTATCATCAGTTAAGGATTAAAGAAGGCGATATCCCAAAAACTGCCTTTCGAACTCGGTTTGGACATTATGAGTTTGTCGTAGTACCTTTCGGATTGACCAATGCGCCAGCAGTGTTCATGAGCCTCATGAACGACGTATTCCAGGAGTACTTAGATCGATTTGTACAAGTATTTCTAGATGACATCCTCATCTATTCCAAGAACGAAAGAGAACATGAGGAACACTTACGAGTAGTGTTGTCCTGCCTTAGAGAGAAAAAATTGTATGGGAAGTTGTCAAAGTGTTCCTTCTTCCAGAAAGAGATTCACTATTTAAGTCATATCATTTCCGACGAAGGAATCTTTGTGGACCCAAAAAAGGTAAAGGCCATTATGGAGTGGCTAGTGCTGAAAAATGCCCATGAGGTGAGAAGCTTCATGGGGATAGCAGGTTATTATCGGAGATTTGTGGAGGGATTCTCCAAAATAGTGAAACCCATCACCACCTTGCAGTGCAAGGGGGTCAGGTATGAATGGACAAAAGAGTGTGATAGTGCATTCATTGAGCTTAAGAGGTTACTAACTAGTGCGCCAATTCTACAAGTGTCGGATATGGAAAAGGACTTCACAGTCTACACGGATGCCTCAAAGAAAGGGTTGGGGGCTGTGCTAAAGCAGGATGGAGGAGTGATAGCTTATGCGTCAAGGAAGTTGAAGAAACATGAAGAATTATATGTGACTCATGATTTAGAGTTGGCAGCTGTAATGCTAGCTCTGAAACTTTGGAGGCACTATCTTGTGGGGCGAAACTTTGAGCTTAAAACAGACCATCAAAGTTTAAAACATCTCTTCACTCAAGGAGATTTGAATGTCAGGCAAAGGCGATGGAGTGCGTTTATGAGTGAATACGATTTTGGTATTTCATACATCAAGGGAAAGGAAAATGTGGTCACAGATGCCTTGAGTAGGAGACCACATATCTTCTCCTTGGTACCCTTAAAGGTCAATCTGAGGGAACATGTGTTGACACAAATCCAAGGAGACATTTTTTATTTAAAGGTTACTTCAAACCTCCAGAGAAGGAGGCAGTTAGATCCAAAGTATGAAGGATATAGTATGGAAGCTAATGGATTGTTAAGATGTCGAGGAAGGATGTACATCCCTAAGAATGGGGGTATTTGAAGCATCATACTGAAGGAAGCCCATAGAGAACTTTATTGTGTGCATCTGGGTGTGAAGAAGATGTACGCAGATATGATGAATCTCTTCTTCTGGGTAGGCATGAAGCACGATGTAGTCCATTTCATCGCCAAGTGCCTAGAATGTCAACAAGTGAAAGCCGACCACCATCACCCGACAGGCCTCCTACAACCACATGATGTTCCTATGTCCAAGTGGGAAGTCATTTCTATGGATTTTGTTGTGGGGTTGCCACTCACATCTCATAGACACAATGTCATTCTTGTGATAGTGGATAAGTTAACCAAGAGTGCTCATTTTATTCCAGTTAGAGACACTTACGATGTCCCTGATGTCGCATGTGTGTTTGTAAGCGAGGTTATCCACTTGCACGGGATACCTAAGAATATCATTTCAGATAGGGACTCCTGATTCACTTCTAGGTTTTGGGCAAGTTTGCAGTCAGCCTTGGGGACTCAGTTGAACTTAAGCACAACTTATCATCCTGAAACAGATGGGCAAAATGAGAGAGTAAATCAAGTCATTGAAGACATGCTTAGGATGTATGTCATGGATAATCAAACCCAGTGGGAGAAGTACTTACCTTTGGTAGAGTTTGCCTACAATAACAGTTTTCATAGCTCCATCGGAATGCCACCCTATGAAGCTTTGTATGGAAGGCCATACAGAATGCCATTGAGTTGGGATAGACTAGAAGACCGAGTAACAGTTGGGACAAAATTGATTCAAGAGATGGAGGAATAGGTGATTCAGATTAGGCAGAGACTAAAGGAATCACAGGATAGGCAAAAAAGTTATGCGGATGCACACAGGACCTACTGAAGTTATGAAGTGGGAGACCAGGTTTTCATTCATATCAGGCCTAATAAGAGTACCATATGGTTCGGGAAGGGGACAAATTTTTCACCTCGATTTATAGGACCATTCAGAATCCAAGAGAAAATTGGACTTGTTGCCTGTCGTCTTGTACTGCCACCCCACTTGCTTAAAACTCATAATGTATTTCATGTATCTGTTTTACGTCATTATGTTGCTGATGAATCACATAAACTAAATTGGAAGGAATTGCAGGTATTGGACGTGGGAACCCTCACGGTAGAACCATTACGCATATTGGACCGTAGAGTCC
>ML777689.1:18255-45960 GCA_009831015.1 Picea engelmannii | reverse complement strand
GGTTTGTGGTTCAATCGAGGAGGAAACTAGATTGACCACCTGATCAACCGGACTGACCGGGGATGGAACCGGATTGACCAGTCCATCAACCAATGATGGGTCGGAGGAAAGTTTACGATAACCTTTTGGAAGTTGAAGTTTTTCCAAAAGAGAAGAAGCCTCACCCATGCGAGGATAAAGGTGAGAGTAATGATTACCTTTACATAACATGCAAGGGAACTTGACAATTTTCTTCTTCTTACCAACCTGTACATCACTAGTTGATGGGGTATCATCAACATGACCGACAGAGGTCAATGACGTGGAGGAGCACATTTCTAAGACCTGGGTAAGATCGGGACAATCCCTCAGAAAGTGGTCACCCTCACAAAGGCTGCAAGGGAATTTGGGTTTTGGATTGTTCTTTTCAATCTTGTTGATCTCATCAACACTCCCAGTACTATTAAAAGTAACTGGTTTCTTAGAGCCAACATGTGATGTTGTTGGGGCCTTGGTCCTTTTCGGGCTCTTCTTCTTCTTCTCTTTCTGTTTCTTCTTCTTCTGATCAACCTGGCTACTTGCTTTAGAGCTTTCACTAGGCGAAGAAGGAGAAATGGAAGGAGACTTAATTGGTGAAGAAGGTGAAAATTCGACATGAGGTTGATGTGTGGGTGGTGTATTGACATCCAAAGTATTAGGTGCAACTGAAACATCGAGAGGATTTGGGATCACCGGAGTGGGGAACATCCAAACTGGTAATCCAATAGTGAGTCCTGGAAGACTCAGTGTGGTAACATATGGAGGACCAAAGTTTCCAAATGAAGGAAGGGTATAAGGTTCCCCAGAAGAAGGGGTTCCTCCATTGGTACTCCTAGGATTTGATGCCATTAACACTGACTTGACCTAAGGTCCACTAAGTAAAAGAAACAACATACGCTAATAGAAATCTAAGAATCACAGCCAAGCAAACAAGACCTTCTCTCGATGACCGTACTAGTTGGTGATGAAATCCAACGTCGCGTGATCAAGTCCAAAAGGGGCGGGGATAGGGTGGAACAGTTACAATGGCGACCTGCTTAATGGACTTACGCCTTGGTGCAAGCTTCCACACAATAATTGTGGATTTACCCTCCAAGGAGCCCGAGTGAGTTTGACCAATGTCTACTCCAGGTACAGTGAGACTTCCCGTCACCGTCACCTTGTGTAAGACCCTAAAGATTATGGCCACTAAGGTTACCAATTCGCAGTCAGCCCCTGGGCGGGAACAGTCGACAGTCCGATCCGAACATACAGGCAGGGTATCAAGCCCGAAATCAACTAAAAGGCTTCCACGCAGTAATTGTGGATTTACCTCAAAGTGATCCCCATAATACGATCCAACCACCACAATTAGTTAAACCGCAGAGGGTTAGTCCTCGTAGCTCACCTGAATGCGACCTCGTGCGTAACGCCTGTGTGAGAGGGGGATCCCAGGCAGACTTATACGATAACTGGATTTTCTCTCCCTAACTTAGGATGCTAATGTTTGTTTTGAAAAATTTGGAGAGTTATGCTCACAGCCCTAATCCAAAGTACTACACCTATTCTAGTGTTGGTGGAGGATTCTAGCAAAGAAAAAGTTCTAGATAACTTTTAATTAGCGTTGATTTTTATGGTTGTTCTTTACGCAAAGGGGTGCATGGAAGTGAAACAAATGTAATTATGACTCAGACCCAAAGAATGCATCGAACATGATAAGCAATCATTTCCTTTCGATGAACATCTAGCTAAGGGAGAGAGAGAGTTCTTTTCACTAATCAAGCACAAATAAGGAATGCCCTCAAACGATTATTTTCTCAATCAAATCCTGATGTAATGCAAAAACTTTTAAATGCCTTCTAATATGCTCAATCAATCATGAAGATATCTTTTATTGTTTGTGTATGGATGATGACCAATACAACACAATGCTTATCTTTGCTAATTATCTTCTCGGTATAAATGAAAACCAAACTAGCACAAGCAAAAGTCACACAAACAATACAGCTTTTCGCAGCGATCAAAACGAAAAAGCGGAAGAAGAAGAAACAATCAAAGAGAAAAACAAACTTTAACACCCAAAAGTAAAAAGTTGAAGAATAATGACCTTGGCTGAAATTAAGACAAAGAGGTCTGTAGGCCTTTGATGACCTTCACCAGGGTTTTTACTCAGTTGATGAGGAGATAAAAACAATGCATAGATTTCGAACTTCACTCAACAGGAAAAAACCAATGAAAATAGTGAAGAAGGCTGCAAGATCCAATTAACAAGGTGTTTATCCTTCAAAGAGGACAGATGTCAAGGTTGAAAAGGAAGAAAAGTTGACTCACTAGATCACTTAGCAAAAGAGACACAGAGGCAAACCCTGAAGCAGGTAGTTCTGGAGGGTTTTTTGGCCAAAAAGAGGCTGGCGCTCTGTTGCCAAAGGCAAGGAGCGTTATAGCGCTCTGTGCAAAGGTATGGGGAGCGTTGGCGCTCTGTTAACACTAGGATAGGGACGCCAGGGTCTAAAAGCCCCAGAAATGTCAAAAAATTTCAAAAATTGAAATTCAAACTCGACAAGTATGCTGAGTATGATGGGATAAGGAGCCAATCAGCTCATGAAACTAATCAAAAGAGGAGTAAACCAGATCTGAAACAATCAAGGGATAGAACAAGGTCAATGAGGAGAAAAATCCAAACAAGAGGTTTCGATTTGAGGCTATCTCCCCAGTGGAGTCGCCAATTTCTGTTGTAGGAAAATCTCCCTGCGGACAGGTAGATCACCTCTAGAGCTTGACCTTAACCCTAGACAGAAAAATGCTTATCATGGACACTGACTTTCTTTCAAATCCATCTAAACTAACACATGAGAAGGAAGAATGATAGAAGTACCTGTTATCGACGTTTGTCCCTGCACGCTCTGAGTTGCGCTCCAATCCTTTGCTCCTCGCTGAGTTCTGCGGACAAAACAAGATACGACCACTTCCTACTCTATTGATATTAGCTTGAAAATAGATCTATCACTAAATGATAAGTTCATGTGACATTAGACACAAACTAGAAAGAAATAGGCCAAGCGTGTCATATTAATGAGAATAACAACAACAATACTTACAATCGTAGATGCGAATGCGACAGCTTCGTCAAGTCCCCTTCGTCTAACCCTTGCCTGAAAGCTCCACAATCTGGATAACAATAGCTTCACTGATCACTCTCCTTTGGCTGACTGTCATTTTCCTCCAAGATCATAAGTTTCATATATTCAATTCTTCCCCAATCAGCTCCAACACCACTTATGAGATCATAAGTTTGGTGTAATTCTCCTTTTCCCCCTTTTCCACCATCATAGAGCCTGTTTATATAGGTTAATAGAAGCTTAACCTCCTGAGTTATCTTTAGAACAAGTTGGGAACCTTCTCCTTAGATCAGGGATCTGTTGATGAAACCAAGAATTTGAGTACAACTGCCTCCTAATCTCGAAAGATCCTTTCCTTATTCCCCTCAATGGGCTAACAACTGACCCAGATTAGGGAGCGCTCCTTCAGAAGGGGCATCAGAGCATTGTAGCGCTCCTTTTTAAGCCCTGGGGAAGCGTCGGCGCTCTCAAGATGAGCAGCGCTCCTCCAAAAGGGGTTGGGAGCGTTATAACGCTCCCTGAAGCATTATAGGGGAGCGTCAGCACTTCTGGAGCTGAAGTAAGGGAGCGTTCCCCCTCCAAACCTTTGTTTCAGAGTTCCTTTCAGGTGTCAAGAGTTGTTTGTCTTCAGTAGACCAGTTCTCTTCCTTCAAATCAGTCAAATGAGATGTTATAAATGCCTCCTTAGTGTCGTTATCATAGCATTACGTCCGAACACCTTTTGCGACACTTGTGACCAACTTGCAACACTTGCGAAAGTTGATGCGACACTTATGACAATTGAGAGGGATAATGCGACACTTATCCAGCTGAGCAATTTTGACGTGTAACAAGGAGACTATGCCAAATTTGGTGGATGAGGTGAGGATTATTGAGAGGATAATGAAGTCAACAAGCAAGTGGGGGACATTGTTCCTAACATTGGTTGCACTAGGAATAGTGATACCAAATTCCACTATACAATGGAGATATAATGGCATGTTAAAACTATGGTTTCCTAAGGCATGTGCCCAAAGGAGCAGGAATTTAGGAATTTTATTCAACGATTAAAAGCTCCAGAGAGAGAGAACAATCTGTTGATAACTTTCTCTTGGTTGGTCAAGAGACATTTTGGTACCTTTTAGCTGCAAAAATTCAAAGGGAAGCCCTCAAGCTCTCAGACTCCCTGTCATTTGACTCAGAACGATGCATCTCAGCCCAAGGACGCTCCCCAGGTTCATGAATTAAATGATTGACAATTCTATTTCTTTTCAAGGTCTTCACCATGTTTGTTTGCTAGTATTTTTATTTTTATATTATTCTCTTGAACTTGATGTTTCATGCTTGGAAATAGCTAGATATTTCCATAATAACTCTATTTTATATGAATTTTTAACAACTGGCATAGATTCCCTCTGAGAAGGACAATAGAATTTTAAGTGACTCATAGATATATGGATTGAATGCTAACGATGATGGCATCTATGTACATTTTGTCCTTATTTTAATAGAAAAGCGCTTACTTACAAAAAAGGAAATATTATTTCAAACACACATTTTTCAAAACATTATTTTTTAAATATATCACAATACAAATATTTTATAATATATGATTTTCAATGGATAAAGGAGTAGATAAATATTAAGACACTAAACATAATGACATAATAATGGTAATAAATTGTACATGGGTTCAAATATTAAAATGTAAGTGAGAGGGGCGGGGAGGGATGGTTAAGGTAGTTATTATCTTTGAGCGTTTTTTCTTTGTGTAATTTTGAAATTTTGGAAACATTTTATATATTAAAAAGAAAAATAGTGGTTTTGGTGGAAATAACTTTTTATAGTTTAATTTGGTTAACAATTTTAAAAATAAATGAAAAAAAAGGTACATTTTACATAATTTATATTATGAATTATATAACCTCTTTGAAGACAACCACAATTATAGTCTCAATGTTGAAATTTTATATCATAACATTATTTCCTAATCATATATTTCAAAATGATAAGGGATAACATTGTTGGAAACTCTATCTCCTTAACCAAATAGTTGAAGTGTGTCTCACATTGGATAGACTCACAAATATCCTCTAATGATAGATAACACTAATCCCTAAATTACAATGAACTAATAAAAAATATAGACCATGTTCACATGCAAACATGATTTGTCAACTCTACCATATACAATATATTGAGATGGAGGAGCACTTTGTAATCCAATGAGCTATCTACTATGTATTGGTTACAGACCTTGATTATCTTCCTGATTCAAATTTCTTTTCTTTCATTCATGTTTATACCCCATGAAGACTTTACACCCCAGAATAATGTACACTCCTCCATGTGCAGGAGTGTAGGGGGGTTACCCCTCTTGCGGGGTCTAGGGGCAAGCGAGCCCCTGACGGGGGTTCGGGGGACAACGTTCCTCGATGGGGATTTAGGGGCGAAGCCCCCGAAGGAAAAATTTCCTTGTAAATGTATATTGTAATTTCATTGTAAATCTGGACCGTTAATTATAAGGTCACATATTTGACTGTATAAGTTATGTTAGGGTTTTTTTCCCTAGAAGGAAACCCTCTTTTATGAGGGAAATGTATTGCGGTTATGGGTTAGTGTGAATATTGTATTATGAGAGAGGAGATTATGAGAGAAAGAAGAGGAAGTTATAGTGGGTGTGTTGTAGGTTCTATCCCTTCATTTTGTTGGATAATAATAAAGGAAGGACCTGACAATTTCTCTAGTGGACGTAGCCCACACTAGGTGAACCACATATATCTGTGTCTTTATTGTATTGTGTATCTTCTGTGTTTTATTTATTTATTTATTTTATTTTCTTCGTGATTCTTTTTTTCTAATAACTGGTATCAGAGCAAAAGGTAACTTGCAGGAAAAGAGGGTTCTTGGTTCGAGTGAGAGAAATGGAGGAAGATGGAAATTTTAGGGTCAAGAAATTTAATGGCCAAAACTACCAGTTATAGAAGATACAGATGGAAGATTATTTATATCAGAAGGATCTATTCCTACCATTGGGTGGAATAGCAAAGAAGTCGATGGCCATGAAGGACGAAGAATGGGAGATTCTTGACAGAAAGGCTCTAGGAACGATACAACTGAGCTTGACAACATTGGTAGCTTTCAATATTTTGAAAGAAAAGACAACAAAAGAGGTGATGGACACATTGGCTAAATTGTATGAAAAACCATCGGCGTCCAATAAGGTATTTCTAATGACAATGACAACTACTATGGATTATCCGACAAACAATTTCGATAATATGAAGATGTCAGAAAATGGGTCTATTGTAGATCATTTAAATGAATTTAATACGGTTACTAATCAAATAAGTTCTATAAAAGTGGACTTTGATGATGAGGTCAGGGCTCTTCTAATCTTGTGCACATTGCCAGAAAGCTGGAACGGCTTAGTTATGGCTATAAGTATCTCTCTCTCTGGTTCAAACACTTTAAAATTTGATGATGTTGTTGGTGTTATCCTTAGTGAGGAAATGCGACGGAAAAGAACAAGTGAGACATCAGGTAATGTGTTAAACATGGTGAACAAGGGAAGACAAAAAGATAGAGGAAATGACCCAGGAAACCACAAGAATTCTAGGAAGGGAAGATCCAAATCCATACTGAGAAAGATAGAGTGTTGGAATTGTGGGAAGAAAGGACATCTAAAGAAAAACTGCAGAGCTCTAAAGAAACAAAGAGATGGAAAACAAGAGAAAAATTAGGAAGAAAATGTAACAGGTGATGTGTTACAAGATGCTTTGATTTTTTTTGTAGATAATATTTCTAGTTCTTGGGTAGTAGATTCAGGGGATTCATTTCATGCCACACCCCATAGGAAACATTTTCTAGATTATGTTCAAGGTGATTTTGGACAGGTTCATTTGGGTGATGATGCACCATACAAAATTGTTGGAATGGGAAAGATAAAAATAAAGCAAAGGGAAACCAATGGTTGTTGAAAGACGTAAGACATGTTCCAGATCTAAGGAAAAATCCAATTTCAACAGGGAAGTTGGCAAGTGAAGGTTGTATATCCATATTTACAGATAAGGTGTGGAAGGTCACCAAAGAATCATTGGTGATATCAAAAGGAGAGAAGGTAGGTACATTGTATTTATGTACTGGTAATACTGACTCTTCTATCTCTTTAGCTTCTACAGGAGTGGATACAACACTGTGGCATCATAGGCTTGGATACATGAGTGAGAAGGGGATGCAGATACTTCACAAAATAAATTTGTTTCCAGATCTTAAACAAATTGATTTGGATTTCTGTGAGCATTGTGTTTATGGAAAACAGAAGAGAGTTAGATTTCTCATAGTTGGAAAAGAAAAGAAGCGTGAAAGGTTAGAACTTGTACATACAGATGTATGGGGACTAGCTCTGGTATAATCTCTTTGTGGCTCTCATTATTATGTTAATTTTATTGATGATACAACTAGGAAAACTTGGGTTTATTGCATTCGACAAAAAACTAATGTTTTTGATACTTTTAAGAAATGGAAAGCTTTGGTTGAGAATGAGACAGGAAAAAGGTTGAAGTGTCTTAGATAAGACAATGGAGGTGAATATTGCATCAAGGAGTTTCATGATTACTGTTCATACCATGGGATTCATAGAGAGAAGACAGTTCCGGGAACACCACAAGAAAATGGTGTGTCAGAAATGATGAACAAGACAATCATGGAGCATGCAAGGAGTATGAGATTGCATGCTGGTTTGCCCTTACATTTCTGGGAAGATGTTGTAGATATTGTTGTTTACTTAAGAAACAAAGGACCTTCAAGCTCTTTGGATGGTGGAATTCCAGAGGAGGAATGGACACATAAAAAGGTAAACTACTCTTTTTCAAAGACTTTCGGTTGTGAAGCATTTGTCCATATTGATAAAGAAAATAGAACAAATCTCGAGGAAAAATCCAAGAAGTGTAGCTTTATTGGATATAGTTTTAATGATTTTGGTTATCGCTTATGGGATTATGAAAATCACAAAATAATTAGGAGTAGAGATTTCATATTCAATGAGAAGGTCATGTACAAAGATCAGTTAATACAGGGAAAGATACAAGAAAAGAGAAAACTAGAATACATAGTGCTTGATGAGATCATTGAAAAACAAATTCCAAAGGAACTAGAAAATCAAAATGTACAACAACAACAACAGCAGGTACCTCAAACTCCTTCTAGTGTTTTTAGATGATCTACCAGGTTAAGTAGACCCCCTAAATGATACTCTCTTTCATTTGATTATTTATTGTTGATTGATTCTGGTGAACCACAATGTTATGAAGAGGCAATGCAGGTAGAAACCAAAAAGAAGTGGGAGAAAGGAATGAAAGAGGAAATGGATTCCATGGTAAATAACCAAAATTGGGATTTGGTTCAGTTGCCTAGAGGTAAAAGATCATTACAAAATAAATGGGTTTACAAGTTGAAGGAAGAAAGTGGAGGAAAAAAATGGTACAAGGCTAGACTTGTTGTAAAGAGGTTTGCACAAAAGAAAGGTTTAGATTTTGATGAAATATTTTCTGTTGTTGTTAAAATGAATTCAATTAGGACTATTTTAAGTCTTGTGGAAATAGAAGATTTTCATCTTGAATAGCTAGATGTAAAACCAATTTTTCTCGATGGGGATTTGGAGGAATAGATTTATATGTAGCAGCCACAGGGGTATGAGGTCAAAGGGAAGGATATTTTGGTATGCAGGTTGAACACGAGCTTGTATGGTCTAAATCAAGCTCCAAGGCAATGGTATTTGAAGTTTGATAGGTTTATGACAAAACAATGTTATAGTAGATGTCATTATGATCATTGTGCTTATTTTAAAAGGCTAGAAAATGGAAACTATATTATCTTTCTATTGTATGTAGATGAAATTCTTGTTCCAGGGTCTAATATGTAAGATATAAATGTGCTCAAGAAGAAATTAGCTAATTCATTTGCAATGAAGGATTTGGGTGCTGGATAGAAAATCCTTGGTATGAGAATAACAAGAGATGAGAAAAATCGTAAATTGACATTGTCTCAGGGTGAGTACATAGAGAAGGCATTGGAGAGGTTCAAAATGCAGAATGCAAAACTAGTTAGTACACCTTTGGCTAGCCATTTCAAATTAACTAAGGAAATGTGTCCCAAGACACGAGAGGAGGTAGAATACATGTCCAGGGTCCCCTATTCATCATCAGTTGGCAACTTGATGTATGCGATCGTTTGCACAATACTAGATATTGCACATGGAGTGGGAGTTGTGAGCAAGTATATGAACAATCCAGGTAAAGAACATTGGGAGGCGGTAAAGTGGATTCTCAGGTATTTGAGAGGTACTACTACTAATGCATTATTTTTTGGAGGTTCAAAAATTGTTCTATAGGGATATGTTGATTCAGGTATGGAAGGTGATAAATATAGCAGGAGGAGCACCACATGGTATATTTTTACTATAGTTGGAACAACAGTAAGTTGGATTTTTAAACTACAAAAGGTTGTTTCACTTTCAACAACAGGAGCAGAGTATATTTCTACTACAGAGGTTGGTAAATAAATGATTTGGTTACAAAGGTTTATGGGGCAATTGGGAAACAAGCGGTAGAACAACAGGTTGTATTGTGACAACGAGAGTACCATTCATCTTGAAAATGACTCAGCCTTCCATTCAAACACTAAGCATATACAACTTAGGTACCATTTCATTCGATCAGTCTTAGAAGATGGACATTTGAAGTTGGAAAAGATACACACTAGCTAGAATCCTGCGGACATGTTAGCAAAGGGAGTAACCAGGGAGAAATTGAGTTCCTACTCAGTTTCAGTTGGTATTTAAGCCCGAAGGTGAAGATGAGAAATTTTCCAGGTCCAAGAAGGATCATAGTCCAACATATACAATAGCGGTGGAGTTTTTGAGATCAGTCTCCAAGTGGGAGATTGTTGGCTGTGGAGCCTAAATATCTTCTTGATTCAGAGTTCTTTTCTTTCAGCATTGTTTATACCCCATGAAGACTTTACACCCCAAAAGAATGTACACTGCTCCACGTGAGGGAGTACATGTGGGGGTTACCTCCCCTGCTGAGTCTGAGGGCAAGAAGGCCCCTAGTGCGGGTTCGAGGGTGAGACCCCCGAAGGAAAAATTGCCTTGTAAATGTATATTGTAATTTCATTGTAAATCTGGACCATTTATTATAAGGTCGCATATCTGATGGTAGAAGTTATGTTAGGGTTTTTTTCCCTAGAAGGAAACCCTCTTTTATGAGGGAAATATATTGCTGTTATGGGTCAATGTGAATATTGTATTATGAGAGAGGAGACTATGAGAGAAACAAGATGAAGTTACAACGGGTGTGTTCTAGGTTGTATCCCTTCATTTTGTTGGATAATAATAAAGGAAGGACCTGGAAATTTCTCTGGTGGACGTAGCCCACACTGGGCGAACCACATATATCTGTGTCTCTATTTTATTGTGCATCTTTTGTGTTTTATTTCCGCATTTGTTTTATTTTATTGCTCTGCGATTATGTTTTTCTAACACTATGATATATGGGGACAATACTACTACCCTTTTAGGGAATCTCAAAAATCACTTCCCATATTCTTATGGTATTTGAACCAATGGTGTTTGACCTTATTCAGGAGAGAGGCCCTTACACTCAAATCTTACCCACTCAAGCCACACCCTCAACCAAATACTACCTAGATGAGCATGTCCTTCATTTAAGTGCTCCTTGTAAATATGGGCATCAAGAGGTAGACAAAGAGAAACACCACATTAGTTTATATATCTATAAGACCTTTGGGGGGCATCCAATAGCCATCATTAAGACCCATGTAGATATGTCAACTAGGATCTAAGGACATCTCACACCATACCAATAAATAGTTTACTTCCTCCGTATCTCAGTAATAGGCTACATGTTCTAGATAGCGAGACACACCATGAGCCAACTATTCCAATTCTTCCAATTCTTCTAGCCTGTCTTCTATCAAGGGTATTTTTCTCTTCATCATCAAGGAAATAAACTATCCATCCTTATCTTCAAGTGAAGGATCTAAGAGGCATTGAGTATCCTTCCTGTGTACCCTCATTCAAGGCATTCTTTCAATACGTTGGTCTTTCATAGTAGTTGTAAGAGCACTTTAACTTTGTATCTTAAATCTTTTAGATTAGATTTATTTTTCTCTTTATAGGAATGGCACTCATGCTCCCACTTTGTATCAACAAGGATGTAATTAAAAGTATGATTGACCTAATTTGCTGTCATTTATTGGAAATTAATAAATGTATCTTACCTTATCTTATCTCTCTCAATGTCATAAATTTGACAAAATTAAAATATAGGTGCTCATAGACATGGAGCCTCAATACACATGAATATAATGTGAACCCATTTGAACCCATTTATCATTCATTTGTGAACTATAATAATTGTTATTATAACAATATTAGTATTCCCTACTCTTTTAAGTTCATGAAATGATATTTATTTCTAGTAGCTTAATTTGAGATGCATATCATGATATTTTTAAGGGGAAATTTGTTGTCATTTAGCCATATTTTTGGCATTTTTGGAAAAATAGTATTCAACAATTTCCATTTTCCCTTTAAAAGATTATCTATTTTTACATAAAATATAATTAAATTGATGATAGTCACAAAAATGGACAAGTTTAAATAGTAATTATATGATTTATAATTGAATATATGACTACATATCTATATGTATGAATTTTTCAAACCAAAATAATCTCCCAAAATACTTTACTTAGGTGTAATATTTGAATCCTTTAAAAATACACTTATATATATATATATATAAATATAATATGCAATTAATATTTCGGGCCATGGATGTGGGTCTAAAATAAGTAACCCATTCTAATATCACTTTTATAACACTATATGTTATTCACTGTGTAAAACAATTTGTGGTTATTTATTGATAATATTGTGAATTTATCATCTTATATTCTTAATTTAAATTAATAAAAATGTCTTTTTATAGATTTATTTATTCATTTATGTCACAACATCACACATATTTCAAATATTGAATGAATCTTGAAGGCCCTAATGGGTTATTATTATGGAATAAATATCCAAATAAGCATAAAACAAAGTCCCAATTCAGTAATTCCATGCCTAAATCAAGTGAAAGTGTGAATGAATAAATATTACTTTGAAGGGTCAACCTCCTTTTAAAATATATTAAATGCACAAGATAAGATAATTATTCAAATGAGTCCCCTTGGTCTATATATAGGAAACAAACAAGGATAGAATGTGATAATAGGAAGTTGGAATACCTATTATTGGTGTATAGCCAAAAGGGGTTGGATCCAATGGTGGAAAGTGATGAATTTTTCACCATTTGCCAAGGTTCAATTACAATGAGGGATTAACCTAGAGCCACGGTTACACTTTAAGGTAGTGATCGAATGTGTGGTTGCACACAAAGAGATTATAATAAAAAAAAGTGGATCAAAGCCCTGTAACACCTTGTTTTCCCCATAACTGTAATTATGATTAAGAGTTCATGTGATTATTATTATGAAGCTTGTAATATTTTTTCTATTAATGAAAGATACCAGATAACTTATTGAGAGGGAACTGCCTTGAAAGTACTAGCCATGATATTATAGGTGGAATTGATGAAGTGGTATGATGAGGTGGAGCTAAGGAGTGTTAGTGAAGAAAATAGAAAGCTTGTTTAACAAGCTAGCTCATGTTTGCAAAACATAAATGCACACCTGCCAAAGTACCCAGATTGGTATAGAGACACATTACTAGTTATGAAGGTGAGAGTGGTGGTTGAGGTATTTAATAACTACTGACATATTTTTGGTTTCTTGAGGAAGGAAAGGGGTCAAATGAACCATCCTGATGGAGAAGGACACCATAGATTTCCCCTTCAGGTAGGAACTTTAGGTTTCATGTTATGTCTGTAGGAAGTCACGGGAATGCCAAGAGGAATGGACGAAGAAGAGGGAAAGGTGGAAAAAATGACAGAAGACAACAAACAAGAGAGGAGAATGCACACGAGGATATGAACACACAAAAAAGAGTAAGATTTAGAGAGAAAAGAGAGGTAGAAGATTGGTTACCAAGTGTGGTAAAATAAAATCCAAGAGTGACAGACGTATACAAGAGAACATAGACATTCTCTAGTGTAGAAAAGAGAGTAAGAATCAAAGATAAAATAGAGGTAGAATATTGGTTACCAAGTGTGGTAACAAAAAACCCAAGAGGTGCAGACTATACAAGAGAGTAGAGACGTTCTCCAGTGTAGAAAAGAGAGAAGAAAATTGATATGTTTCCTTGAAGAAAATATGAATCTCATTCAAGTTACAAATGATCACCCTAGAACAGAGAAGACCTAGATCCAAACTGGAGAGATAAAGTGCTACATCTTAATGCTTACTGGACAAAAATCGACATTGGTAAGGGGATAACATCAAGGGACTATATAACAGAGAAGGGACTCCCTTGTGCAGAGGAAATCCATTTGATAAACCACCTAATAAACTTGTGTAAACCCTAAGCTTAGTGGGAAGGGGGAAACTTCTACTGTTGTTAGAGGAGGAAGGAGAGTAACCTTCTTGGATCATTTAGATACTAAGAAACTAGTTGAGTCATTCCCTTGTGATATCATGGCTTGGCACAGGGGTAGCATACTATATGAAGGAACTCTAAAATATAGCCTAAGTTTGGGAGGAAAGGAATCCTCTCTGAGTTAGTTGGTGTTAGATAATTTTCTTATTAGATAAGTATTCACTTACTTTGTTTAGTGAATATCCAATATTGTAAATGGGTTGTGTATGATTTGATTATGGATTGTAAGGAATATGTATGGATGGGCTATGCATGTTTGTTTTCACTGATGAATTGATAATCTGTGAAAATAAGTAATTAATGCCTACAGGTAGTATGTATGTCCATGAGAATATTATGTCCTTGAGAGGAAATCTTGGAAGATATGGAAAAAACCTTCATTCTTGAGATGAGAATGAGTACCCCATGAATTGGAAAGGTCCCTATGTAGGCTAGAGGATCTAAACCCTCTGAAAATTACTTATCTTAGATGGAAATCTTGTAGGATATGCAAGTATTCATTAGAAATTCTAAGTAAGAACACCTTAGATGGGTTAAGGGTGAATTTAAAAGATCCTAAGAGTCTGGTAGAGTCCCAGAAAATAATTAGAAAAGACCCAAAAATGTTTAAGTCCATATTTGGACTGATTACTTGAGAGGATCGGTGTTCTGAGATGGGATGACTTGATGTCGTTGATTTGGCGTAATGGTTATATAAACACCATTGTTCAGATGGGATTTCCATTGGAGTGACCAAGAAGAGGGAGTATATTAAGTCCTCGATGAGGGAAACCCAAGTTAATACATACCGTTGGTCCATCAAACTATGTCTATGGTGAATTCTAGACCATTGGATGAAATTGTTAGTATGTCAGAGTAAGATATGTTGGAGGTTTTGTGAAGAGGACCAGGGATTGATTTCGATAATAGAGAAGTATGAGGACCATAGATATCTTAGAGAGTGACCTGCAAGGTCTCAGTCATTGGATCTAGCATAGTTTGATCAGAGAAAGTTGTCCCTAGGACCCTTATATGTCGAGTGATTGTAACCTTTGAGAAAAACTAGACCATTAGACAGAGTAATTGAGGACCGTCATATCCATTAGTGAAAATTTCATCGAAGTGATCCTGATATTTGAAGTGGAGAGGCTATGATGGTGAATGCTCCAAGAGTAAATCTGAGCCATCTATCTGTGAGTGAATGTTGGGAAATGACAATCGTAGATTTTTCATGGGTCCCACTTATTTACTTAATATACCAAATGTAATGGGGAGTAACTGTTGAGTTATTTGAGGCCCTAAATAAATTGAGACCATGGGTTTCTATCTCCGAGGGCCATAGGATCTACCGACAATATCCGTCGAAGAAAGGCCTGTCGAAGTGGATTCTAAACGAGTGCATAGTTGACTCTAAAGGGAAAGAATCCGAGGTTCTTTATATCGTCGATATGAAACCAAGTGGTGATCTTAACCATCCGATTGAGGAAATATAGACTCTTGGAGATCTTTATGAAGTCAGAGGGGGGATTTTCACCATGTCTGAACTCAAATGGCAAGAGAATTCTTAGATAAGTCGGGTGTGAGCACAGTGGAGAAAGGAATAAAATGAATGCCCCACTAGCCTAAGTTATTTTAAGGGTGTTAGGTGTGTTATAGAGTGGTACCATAAAAAATTTCAAAATCTAGACTTGAATGGGTCACCAAGGCCGCTTGAAACTATTTAAGTAAGTTTTTAAAGTTTTTTAGCATGAGCGATTTAAACTAGTAATGTAATTACTAATAATAGTTGTTGCTTCAGCACATAGGAAATAATGAAGGATAACAAGGTGAATGGTACAGTATAGTATGGACAACACCTCACACCTCATAGATGAGGAATTTGATGGTTGGAGGGATAGAGAAACCCATCTAGATTTGATGGCCACTGTTAGAAGTCTAAAGGAGGATAATGAGAGGCTCATGAGAGCTCAAGCGAGTAGGAAGAGTTGAATTCCTTGTTACTGCAAAGCTTTTCGGAGATCCAAAAACATTTGCAACAAGGTCCCAATAATGTTGAGTTACAACAGTAAAAAGAGATGAAGACCCATTTGGATTGCCAAAGGAATGGGCCTATCCATAGTAATGTGGGAAGAAGTTATTCTAGGAAGAGGAATTAGAATGCCAAGGAATGTAGGATTAGTGGAAGTGTTTCCATGGAGATACCTAATGGAAAAAAATCTTTAGTAGAATTGTCCATTAGTGGCACAGAGTCAAGTGTCCCTAAAAAGAGAAAGAGGAGGAATCTCAGAATTATCTGACTAGAAAATTCAAGAAGGATAAGCCGCCTACCTTTGATGGATAAATCAAGAAATGAGAGGAAGTCGAGGCATGGTTATTTTTTCGGAAGAAGTAATTTCTACTACATAATTACTCCAAGAATAATAAGGTCGGGATTGCCATATTTAACCTAAATGGAGGAGCTTCCATTTGGTGGGAATACCTCAAGGAAATCCAAGGTGTAATATCCCAAGGCCAAGCTTGGATTGTAATTGTGTATTGTAAACCTATTTAATAGGCTGGTGAGCCAAGTTATTATAAGCTAGGAGGCTTATGATATTATTAGGCTAGTGAGCTTAGATGCAAAGGCCAATGAGCCTATTTTTGTATATGTAACACTCATATCATTAATATAATACATTTTTGCATGTAGACTGACCATGATAAATGAGGATGGGGGACTAAGATCCACTAGGAAGGGAAAGTGAAGGGGCTAAGAGGCTAGGGAAGAGGGTTAAGCTTGAGGGATTATCTCTAAAGGAATATTATAATATATTCCTAAAAGGCTAAGGTTTGGACATAACCTTTTATCCTAAGTTCTTTTGGGAAGAGGAATGAATCTCAAGTGGAGGCGAAATGAGATCCTGGAGAGCCATGTGTCATCCAGGACGCATGTAAATATATGTGGAGAATTCATCTATTTTAGGGGATCTTGGCCCCATTCACTCATGCATAGAGCATGCACATAGTCAACCTTTTTCCACCATTGTTGAACCCTCTTCCATCGTGAACCTTTGTAACTGCACGCTTTGGTATTTTGTTGAGACCGTACCCTGCCTCACCCAATTTGTGTTTCTACCTTCACCTACATCCATAACCAAGCTATTGTTGCTCTTAACACCTTACTAGATTGACTTAGGAGCTGGAATGAAGAGGTGGGTTGTTAGTCCCGTGGATGGAAGAAGCAGGTTGTTAGGCATATGAGCTACTCCCTCTGGGTGAGAGAGTTTGATGTGATTGAAGAAGAAGGTTGTCAAGCCTATGAGCAACTGTCTCTAGGTGAGAGAGGTTGTTGGGGAAGTGAGTTCTCCTGGAAGGATCCCAACAACAACTATAGCTCTCTTAGAATTCATGATCTAGCCTATTGTTGAAGCCCTGGAAGGGAAGTGGAGCAACCAATGGACTATTGGACAGTGAAGGTGTATGCTTCCTAGGGTGGGGAAGGTATGTGGGGAATGAGAGGCTGTGAGTTGTGTGTGTAATTTGACTCCTTGGAGGATCTTGTTGACTGTGTAGTTTCCTGTTGTCCCTGCCTGGCCTAGGAATCCCTTTGCCCGGGTAGAGTTTAGTCCCAGCTTGGGGGTGACCCACTGCTGAGAGTGATGAGTAGTGTGGTCTATGGATGGGAGGTTCATGGAAGGTATGCACGCAATTGGTGTACTTCAATTAAAATATAAGTACCATTTCCATGTTTGGTTACATGTTGTGAATTTATACATGTTGTTAGGTTTATGGGTTTTCCCTATGAATACTGCATGTATGATTTTATTGTTATTTCTACATTATGTTGTGTGATAGTATAATGCAAATCATCTGTTAAATTTATATGTATTATGTCTTCTGCAAATTTTAATTGAGGCATAGTCTAGCAGGCCTCTAAGGTTGGAATTTACAAAAGAACAATTTCAGAGCTTAAACAAAGCGGAGTTTTGGTAGTGTGGTCTGGCTTGGGTGACTGGGGACATTAGAAAATGGTATCCAACCCCATGGTTTCAACACTGAACCTGGATGGGCCACAAATGTGGAATTTGAAGTAAAAATTCCACAGGGATTGATGTACAGAGTGCCAAGAGGGTGCTGAGAGAGCTCTTGGGTGGTATTGGAAAGCTCGAGAGGTATAATTGTTTGATAAACCACAGTAGACATGGTATTGTGCCATAAAGTTAAATTTAGGCCGTTGGATCTGTTCAGAAGAAGGAATATTCCCCACAACCATCATATATGGAAAAGGTGCATGGAGGTTAAGCACATAAGTCCTTTGGACTTTGCCCCTCTGGATTTTTAAAATCTATAAGCAGAGAAAAATGTCGAAGTCTGGAACTAATCTAGACTGTCCATTTCCCAAGGACACGTGTCCTTGGATTAAGAAAAGTTCGACAGTTTGACAGTTTTGGGTTGTGGGGTATTCAACAACTAAATCCTCCGAAGTCACGTAGTGATTCTTAGTCCTAGATTGTTTGATAGGAGGAGAGCCATTGGATTTCTCCTATGGTTTAACGTTCGGGGAAATCCGTTGGAGTTGCATGAAAAAGAAATCTTTGAATTCCTAGGTGCCGAAGTGATGTGACATGATGACGTCACCGAGGGTCACATGGACTTGTTCGACGATCAAAAGTTCGGGAGTTTTGAAAAAGTGTCAATGTTAAGAAATCGTTAAAGTCCCGGGTGTCAAAGTGATTTGACATGACATGACCGGGGGTGACATGGACCAGTTTGACATCTTGGAGAAAATGTCAAAGGCAGGAAATCCCCGAAGTCCTAAAGCATTGGGTATGACGTCACCTACAGTGACGTGGACCTACCTAGGTTGGACACGTGTTACTTGTTTTTGTACTTTTGACAGCGCCTTAGGACCGATTGGAACCTAACACATGTCACTCGACAGTGGGGCCACGTGTCACCACTTTGATTGGTGACAGTTGTACTTTGTGGGCCCCAGAAGGTTAAGGAGTTAAGGAGTTCAACATTCAAGGAAAATTGTTGGAAGAACTTTCAGACCTCCAAAGTCCCAGAGTCTCGAAATCTCGAAGTTCTGAAGTGACGTGGCAGTGACATCACCTGGGGGTGACATGGACACACATGATGCATGCCACATTTTAGTGTGCTATCTTCGTTTGAAAGGATGATTTTCCATTTAGATCTTGACATGTGTCACCCCTTGGATTGGGCCATGTGTCTTCTTCTAGTGTTTTGCCACATGGCACCAGATCCTGCAGTCCAGAGACTTGGAACTATGGAGGAACTTGGTCAAGAATTGTTAAGTATGAAGAGTCCTGAAGCTCTGAAGAGTGGAGTAAATCCTCACTGTCCATCGAAAGGGGACACGCAACAGTAGATCCCATGGTCTAGAGGATTCAATTATAAGGATTTGAGGTCGAGGACTTTCGAAGGCCCAAAGGCCGGAGCCCGTCATGATTGTTGATCACAAATGGCACGTGGAGGCAAGAGAAGGGATCTCAGGTGGGTCAACACTTCAAGAGTTTGGTAGTGAATTGTTTTTGGAAACCACTGAAGCCCGAAGACTCGGAGCTCCTATCCACCGTACATCTGAGTAGAGAATGTGGATTGTAGATCCATTGTCCTTCGTAGGTTTGCTAGTTTGGCGGTTCGGGAGATTTTTTGTGATGTACTTTGAAAACCATCGAAGCCTGGAGTCCCGGAGCTCCAATCCACCGTAGATATAAACAAGTAAGGAGGACCATCGAACTGTACATCCTCCGAGTATTCAGAGAATTGACATTAGGGGAAAATGTATTGTAGTGGAGGAAGATCCTCCGAAGCCTCGAAGTTATGGAGCCCTGGAGGCCCAAAGAAAAAGGATAAGCGCCTAACAATTAACACTTTCTCACAGCCCCTGGTCACATGAATTTGGGGGCCAAAGGAAAGGGGCTAGCACCCGACATTTTGTTTAAAGAGTAGGAAAGGGACAAATTGTTCAAATAGCCATAACTTCCTACTCAAAACTTCGAATTGAGCATGGAAACAGGAATTGGAAAGGTATTGAACATTAGAAGATAACTGTTCACCCAAAAATTGGTTTTGGACAGTTAGTTTCTTAGGAAAATATCAAAAAGAAGTCTGATATTTTAATGAATCAAAATGGTTCATGTTTTCATGAAAATTATTGAGAACAGTTAGCTCGACAAAGTTCTGTTGGTTGCACATTTTTGGAGGAGTTAACAACTATCAGAAAAGAACAAATTTATCACAGAGTGAAGAGAGATGGAAGATGCACAAGAGGCTTATATTCAAGAAGATGTGATTAGAAGAATGGATGTCCATTTGGGAGTTGAATGAACAAACTCCAATGGGCATGGAGAAGGAAGGGATGAAGACATAAATCTAGTTGATACCATTAGAAAATTGCAGACAGATGTCGAAAGTCATAGGGATAATAATGTAAGGCTTATGAAGGACAAGGAGCAGCAGGAAGACTTCAACATCAAGATAATAAAGAGCTTGAACATAATTGAAAATAAATTGGATAATGGTAGTGGCTCCCGCAAATCAGGAAGCCACAAGTCCCCTGATGAGAAAAGAAGTTCAAGATGGAACAGAGGATCAAGGGAAACAAGCCACCTATTCAATTTTAGGGTTGTAAAGAAGATATTATATATAGATATTTTCCTCATAGAAGTAACAAAGTGAAAGTTTTCCACAATGTACAACAAGCTAAAACAATGGAGGACATGGGAAGAAGTGTACCTAGGATCTATGTAGCCCTGGACAACAAGAAAGAATAGTTTCAATCACACATGATTGAAGTAGAAGGTATGATCAATAACCATGCCTTTACTATTTTAATTGATTCAGGAGCTGGTCATAGTTATATAGATCCCAATGTAGTGGAAAGATTGTTATTGCCAAGAAGCAAACATGGGAAATCTTGGCTGGTACAGTTGGCTACAAGAGACAAAGGAAAAGTTGTTGATTTGGTTAAGTCATGTCCAATGGACATGAATGGTTTAAGTACCAAGGCAGACTTGAACATATTATCTTTGGGTTCATATGATTGATTAATCGGTATCGATTGGTTGGACCAACACCGTGTTGTCTAAAACTTTTATAACAGGGCATTCGCTTGCCTAGATGAAGAAGGAAATATGAGGATAGTCAAAGGAATTCCTAGGGTTGTAACTATCAGAGAAATTTTTGCAAGGAAGTTGATGAAATGTTTCAAAATGGATGTCAAATAATTATATGCAACTAGAAAAGGGGGCATATGTGCATCCTTACAATATGCTAGAGATTGGCTATGCAATTCAAGTTTAAGACTAGTGGGAAACGAGAAGTGAAGGGTACAAGAAACCTCAAGTACTAGGGTGGTCAGTTAGGAAAGGGATGAAGTAGTTCAGTTGAAAAGTAAATGGATGCTGAAGAATCCAAGGCATATAAAACCACATGTGTTGGAATTGTAATTCGTCCAAGTATGAGTTGGGATAGATAGATCCAGAAAATAAATAAAAGTTGAAAGTTAATATCAACTTAGTATTAAGATGGAAAAGCAAAGGCATCCAAGTGTGATTTGGCTAGAAATTTCTCAGGTAAAAAATAATCATGCATGGTGATTACAGTGAGAGCATAAGAAGATTCAGGAATCTGGGAATAATTGAAGACTTTTGGGTTCAACAAGGAAATGTGATACAAGGAGAAAGACGTTGTTGCAATTACTATAGCATCAGTTATGTTATGGCTTGTTGGGACAACCATAAAGAGAGAATGCTTGCATGTTGAAAGTGTTGTTGATAATGTTGTTGCATACGTAAGGAGGAAAAAAAAACTATTTAGTGTTGGTTATAAGTCTGATAAAGAGGCATGAAAGCTTCTACTATCATCATCTAACCAGGTAACACCAAATTTTTTTAATGGCAACTATGCAGGTAAGTATT
The DNA here is from genome assembly GCA_009831015.1 of Picea engelmannii. Taxonomy (NCBI): domain Eukaryota; kingdom Viridiplantae; phylum Streptophyta; class Pinopsida; order Pinales; family Pinaceae; genus Picea; species Picea engelmannii. Next base: position 24,340 of record ML777689.1, on the reverse strand, counting down.
TCTTGGGAAATTATGTTGCATAATTGTCGAAGGGGAATTTAGGTGAGAATTTCCCCAAATAGAATTTTCTAATACACAATATGGTATTATTTAAATGCATTAACATGAATAAAATATCACTAGGTGTGGTAAAGGCTAGAGGCCTAGTATATATATCAAATCTTTTATCTTTAGAATGCACACATTGATATAGTAACATGTCATGTTATTTTGGTTATGGGGTAATAACCAAGGAAATAAAAGATAAGAACTTGTTATAGGAATGATGCCAGGAAAACTGGTCATGCATGAGACCAAGACATGGTTGGATATGGTAAGGTATGGACATGGAAAGGTTATATACCACACGAATACCCAAAATCTTCCTATCCTTAAACAATACTTGGAGTGCAACCTTTTTGCTAACACTAATGCACACCACATAATTATATTCTTGGTGTACTATTTGGGTCAGAAAGGAAGGAATCCTAATAATCGAGAATACAATGGGAAGTGTGTGGAGAAGGTGTCAAGACATTGGCTAGATTTCCAATTTATAGATGGTGAGATACATGACTTAGATAAGGATCATTCTAAAAATCAATGAAAAGGTGCATCGAATAGATACACATTGAGAGTTGCACCCATGCCTAGTAATTGGGAGAGTTGCACTTAGGCATGGTAGAATTGTATACTTAAATGCATTTGTTGAATGTGTTTTGTGAGTGCATGCATATATATTATTGCATGGAAATAATTATACTAACGACTGAAGTGTTGCTAACTCATGTAGTTGAGAACATTTCAGGAGTTGTTAGACATTGCAACAAGAAATTTGCAAGTCAAGTAGTCACATGAGCATTGACCACATAAAATTTTGTGTCCAGAAAAAAGAATTAATGAACTTATTGATATCAATTATGAACAACCGTATGCATTGAATGCTAATTCATTTTATCTAATAATTTTTTTTGTAGTTGTGATTGAATTGATCAGTGTAGACAATTCTAAGATCATGTTATAAGGTTTTTGTACACATTGCAATAAAAGTATGATGTACATGAAATACTGACATTTTTTCGGTTGAATGCAAGATAGAAGCATTGCAAGAAAAATGGTATTCAACAGGGTGCTTGCTGAAATCCAGAAGGAAGACTGCATCCTATTATCGCAACAATGAAAAATTATGAAATGAAATTTCATATTTTGAGAAAAGTTGAATTCTTTATGAAATAAGTTCGAGTTCTAAATGAATTATTTTATGTTCTCTCATGATGATTGCATGTGTGTGATGCAGATGAGATAATATTGGTCAAAGTTGGAACGCTGGAAGAACAACTAATGTTGGATACATTGAAGCCCTTTAATGGAGAACCTTGGTGAGAGGTTTTGGTAATGGGTTGACGCTCTCCTTGTGTGTGAAATCCTTGGAAAGATGGATCGTTGATGGACTATGTAGCAGTGAAAGGATTCCTGAGCTTGGAAGGGTGAGTGCAACAAGGAAGAGGCAACTCAGGAATGCTTATGGCATGGTAGCTACCATAAGGAGGGTGTGTCAAATCAAACAGTGAGATGAATTATTTCCTGAAGCGTCTCTATGGAGTAGATAAAATGACTTCCAGCTACAGTATGAATAACTGAATAGGTGCTTGAAAGTAGAGCACAGGTGAATAACAAGTTTCCAATTGAAAAATATTGGAGCTTTTTGAAGAATTTTGAATTATACATGGTATATAATACACTGATGACAGTGCATAAATAAGGTGAGGGGATTGTAATATCCCAAGGCTGAGCCCTGCTTGTAATTGTGTATTGTAAACCTGTTTGACAGGCTGGTGAGCCAAGTTATTATAATCTAGGAGGCTTATGAGATGATTAGGCCAGTGAGCCTAGATGCAAATGCTAATGTGCTTATTTTTTATATGTAACACTCATATCATTAATATAATACATCGTTGCATGTAGACCGACAACCATAAATGAGGATGGGGGACTAAGCTCCACTATGAAGGGAAATGGAAGGGGATAAGAGGATAGGGAAGGGGGTTAAGCTTGAGGGATTATCTCCAAAGTAATATTATAATATATTCCTAAAAGGATAAGGTTTGAACATAACCTTTCATCCTAAGTTCTTTTGGGAAGAGGAATGAATCCCAAGTGGAGGGGAAACGAGCTCCTGGAGATCCATGTGTCATCCAGGACGCATGCAAATATATGTGGAGAATTAATTTTTTGGAGGGGATCTTGGCCCCATTCACTCATGCACAAAGCATGCACACAATCAACCTTTTTCTGCCATTGTTGAACCCTCTGCCATCATTAACCTCTGTAACTGCACGCTATGGTATTTTGTTGAGCCTATACCCTACCTTACCCGAGTTTTGTTACTACCTTCACCTGTGTCCATAACCGAGCTATTTCTAATGTTATGGAAGAAGCAAGTTTCCAGGCCTGCGAGCTACTCTCTCCAGGTGAGAGAGTTTGTTGTGATTGAAGAAGTAGGTTGTCAAGCCTGTGAGAAACTCTCTCCGGGTGAGAGAGGTTGTTGGGAAAGTGAGTTCTCCTAGAGGGAGCCAAACAACAATTATAGCGCTCTGAGAATTTCTGATCCAACTTTTTCCTGAAGCCCTGGAAGCGAGGTGGAGTAGCCAATGGACTGTTAGACAGTGAAGATGTATACTTCCTGGGGTGGGGAAGACATGTGGGGAATGAGAGGCTATGAGTTTTGTGTGTAATTTGGCTTCTTGGAGGAAGTCGTTCATGTTGACTGTGCAATTTCCTGTTGTCCTTGCCTAGCCTAGGAATCCCTTTGCCTGGGTGGATTTTAGTCCCAGCTCGGGGGTGACCCACTGCTAAAAGTGATGAGCCACGTGGTCTATGGCTAGGAGGTTTGTGGAAGGTCTGCATGCAGTTGGTGTACTTCAATTAAAATATAAGTACCATTTCCATGTTTGGTTACATGTTGTGTATTTATATAAGATGTTAGGTTTATGTGTTTTGCCTGTGAATACTGCATGTATGTTTTTACTATTATTTCTGCATTATGTTGTGTGATAGGATAATGTAAATCATATGTTAAATTTATATGTATGATGTCTTCCACAAAGTTTAATTGAAGGATATTCCAACATGCTTCTAAGGCTGGAATTTACAAAATAACGGTTTCAGAGTTTGAACAGAGTGGAGTTTTGGTAACGTGGTCCGGCTTGGGTGGCCGAAGACATTACAAAAGGATTAAAGGAAAGAAAATTGGCCTAGAAGAAGTTTGAGAAATACTTTAGAAAGGATTATCTATCATAGAAGTATTATGATGAAAAAATTAAGGAATTCCATGAGCACAAGTTGGGACAACTTACCATGGATGCATACACCAAAAGGTTTATGGAGTTGTTGAGGTATGTTCCTTACCTCAATGATTAGAAGGAAAGAGTGCAACATTTTCTCAGTGGATTTCCATAGTCCTATCAAGACACAATTGAGTTTGACGAACCCAAGTTAAAAAGAGAGATTATTTAGAGGATCCAATTCCAATTATACATGCATTCTAATGTAGAATTAATATAATCATAAGTAAATAATTAAATTTATGAATCTTTAAACATGAATGCAAGTTGTATAATGAAATTCATCTCAGATAAAATAAATTACAACACATTTCAGTGGAAGAAAATTTGTAAATAACAATAAATCCATCCACGAAATTAAGGGAATGTTGCATACACATAAACAACCAAGAAATAGTTATCTTTCTAAGACTTATTCACCAAATGGTCGCAAATGATTAATATTCCACCCAACCATAATGTCTCTATCATAGAGGCTAGCCCCAAGCTAGTGCTATGAATCCACAAGGGAAATTCTACAACTTAGCTCTAATATCTCTCACTTAGCCAATTTCCCAAAATTCTCAAGACATTTTCTCACTACAACGACCCGAATAAACTAGCCCTGTTCCTCCTTAGCCCACACAACACCAAGAATGAGATCCCCTTCTCTACTAAATAGTCAGTCGAGCTATCCCACTTCCCTCTAATGTTCCATCATTGGTTAGTCAAGGAATCTCTACTACTGGGAACAATAGAATTCAATTGTAAATAAACTTCCTCTTTATATCAACAAATATCCATAAATCATGTCATGGTTTTCACATAGTTCATGGTAGTAATCTATCACAAACTATGTGTAGAGTAGAAAACCAAAGGTATAATGAGCGAATAAAATAAAATTGTATGCCTAAAATCATAGATTATATTTGCATGGTAATAAGAGACCACGTGCTTTCATGAGAATCCTACATATCTCCTTTTAGGGAAACTAATCTCAAGGTAGGAGAATAATTTAATAATCATATGCAAATGTTAGAGGACTTAGAATCAATGATGGGTAGAAATAAAATAATATTATTTCTTCTTAGTCCCGTGGGACCCCTTCTTCCCCTCTTGTGGACTCATAGCCCCCTTTCATTTCCTTATTTTTTCATGGTCATTATTTTCTTCGACCATATATGTTTGTCTTATAACTATGTCATCATTACATATTCATTCACAATCTAGGGGTCAAAACTAAGGTATTACACCACCATTTGTCATGTTTTTTTGTGTGTCATTTCCCCTCCAATATATATCACTTATAGATTATTGATGCATCATTCTGTGAAAAGCATTAATGTGTCCAATTCAAGTATGTAAACCAAAACACAATTCTTACAAAAAAAAATCACCACCCATTGCAAAAATCATTCCCACCTTCAAAATAGTGTTTGGTACTAGTGAAATCAAATAACTTTCCCTTTGTATGTTTTTTTCTAAGGTTATTACCCTCCTTGACAACCACTTAGTCAATTCTTTATAAGGTTATTAGTTCGAAAATGGTTCTTATTAGTCCTTTCCATGGGACTATAGCAATGAGTTTGCTTTTGATGTGACATTAATTTGCTTTTGACCATAAATTTATGTATGCAATGTAATGTTTAACATAGGAAAAAAATATATATATTTTTGGATATAATAAAAATATTTGTGTTTCTCATTTCTAATTGGTTGATAGAATTGAAGTGTTATTGCTCCCTTCACGTCTTTCAATATGTAGAATTAATTACATAATCAATGAATTTTACCAATCACCACATCTAAATATAAAAAGTTGTATTATGTATTATTCATCATTGTTCCTATTTTTTAAAATAGGGATAAAAACATTCCCTCTAATTATAGGACCATTATGATTAGCCCGATTTTAGCCAAGCTTTATGGAATTATTTTGGAAAAGAAGATTAGCATTTGGCTAGAAAGTCACGATAAAAGAGCTAAAGGCCAGGCCGGGTTTAGGAGATATCATTCAACTGTGGAACATCTTGTTACCTTTAGGATCATTGCAGAGGAGTTTCACAATACTAAAACCAATCTTTTTTGTTGTTTTGTTGACTTTAGAAAAGCTTTTGACATGGTTCCTAGGAAAAACCTTTGGAATAGGCTGGAAGAGATAAAAGTGCCTCTCGAGTTGAGGGTTGATGCAATAAAGATGTATGAGAACGTTATTGCTAAGTTTAAAAACACTGAGGGTTGGTCAAAAGAGATTAACTGCAATATCGGAGTCAAACAAGGTTGTCCCTTGTCCCCTGCCCTTTTTGGCATATACATTGATAAATTAGAAGAATGTTTGGAAAAAGCAGGTTGTGTCAGCCCTACTCTCACTGGTATATTCATCAATCTTCTTCTTTATGCCGATTATATCGTTCTTATGGCAAGGAGTCCCCATGATCTTGAAAACCAACTAAGAATCCTCAAGGATTTTTGCTCCAATATGGGTATGACTGTTAATACTGATAAGAGTAAGGTCATGATTATTAAATCCAATAAAATCCCTTATGATACCTTTGTATATGACAACAACAACTTGGAGGAAATGAATTCATAAAAATATCTTGGAATTGATATTCACCACAAGCTTAATTGGAATTATAACATTGAGAAAAGGATTATTGGGGGATGGAAAGCTTATTATGGGCTTGAAAACAATTGTAAATCAGCTGATCTTTGGAGTTGGGATAAGAAGAAACTCCTCTTTGAGACTCTTGTTACACCTGTTATTCTTTATGGATGTGAAG
>ML777688.1:1829673-1842606 GCA_009831015.1 Picea engelmannii | reverse complement strand
GATCAAAGAAAATAAGAAGAATCTGCCTCACATTCTGTCTTGTATGTAATCTATCGTATAATATAATTGTGCCATTTTCTGTTCTATTTGTTGTTCATTTCTAGCCTATTCATTGTGCTTCCTATCCAAGGCTTGTATAGAAGAATAAAAATATTAGATTTAATTGTCTATGCTATGTTTTTGGTGTACATCTCCCTTATTTTAGCACTTTTATTTTCTCTTCGAGCATTGTCTGCTCTTGTTAACCACATTTTCTCTTTTTGAACTCTTTATTTTTCAGCTTCTGGTTCCATTTCATCATCAATTATATAAATTATTTTTCAAAATTGAGTTGCATTTTGATTTTCTACGAAAATCTTTTCGTAGATTTTTTTTTTTGCAATTGATTTTCTACCAAAAGCTTGCATGTGAAGCCTTATTGGGGTGGAAATGGAGGTACTTTCCTATCGCCTAAGCTTCTTCTAGTCCTCTCAAAGGGAAGACAAAGTGAAGACGAACCTCAAGCCTCAAAACCTAGTAAGAGCATTCATCTTTTATCCTCCACCTTTGAAGCTAACATATGTGGTCAAATTAGGAAAGTGTATATGATAGACCTAGTAACATGGCATCGTCTTGTTCAGGTTGATGTGGAAGTACAGTGCTAGCCAATAAGCTTCTTTCCAATTTTCATGAAGAGAAGAGGAGCCCCAAGCTTCAAAACCTAGTAAGAGCAATTATCATTTATCCTCCACCTTTAAAACTACCATTTACAGTGAAAACATCCAACCATACTAGAAACGTCTATTTGACTCTTATCATAACCAACATTGTAATAATGATTGTAATATGGGGGAGTATCCAAGTATGCATTTCATTTCAATAATTTTCTACACTGATTTGTAAAATATTCAGACCTGCAACTGAAAACTAAACTCAATGCCACTGAAAACTAAACTGAATGGTATAGTTTCGAGAGCTAAGGATGAGAAGATGAAGACTCTTGGTAAGAAGAGCTAGGACGATGGAGTCTTCCTTTACCAATTTTGCTCAAGGTAATGATCCTAACTACTTAAAATACTTAATTTAGAGTTTAAGTGTATTCGTATCTATGATTCATTTCATACAAACATTCGTGAAGCAAAACACAAAAATAATACTACAAAGACATTGTAAATATACAAAAAATGTTCTATTACTTAAACAAAACATAGAAATAATACTACACAGAAATAATACTAGAAAGACATTATGAATATACAGAAAATGTATACTGAAAATGTTATGTTAGGTTGAATTTAATTTAGACATTTTAAAGAAAGACATTGTAAATATACAAAAAAATGTTATATTACTTAAGCAAGACACAGAAATAATACTACACAGAAACAATACTAGAAAAACATTATGAATATACAGAAAATGTTATATTAAGTTGAATTTAATTTAGACATTTTAAACTTAAAGAACGAGAAAAAGGGGAGATGAAAACAGAGGCATCAAACCTGCAAATGATGGAAAGATTGATGATTCGACGCCAACAGACTGGATTATTCTTGCAATAAGTTAAGAGAACTCCTTGTTGCCACTGTCATTGTTTTGGTCAGTTTCTGCAGAAGAGATTCAACCACCTTTGAGTGTTCCCAAACATGTAGATCGATATTTATTTGCAAGCTTTGGACATAGGCTCAATAAATTCACATTTATTTTGAAACAGATTTTATCTCCATCCTTGTTCTGACAAAGGTTGACAAATTGCATTTTTGTCTTTGCAGGTTTACTACCAACTCTTGTTTTCCTGGTGCGAGGCGATGTCTATGGGAGAAAKCTTCTTGGTAGGTGCTCTCTTGGTTCCAGGAATGATCGCAGAAAGGTCAAAGTCGTTTGTTCCCCTGATCTTTCTGTACAAGAGACCCCACGATGATTTGAAAGCTRTCAATTCAACCTTACAATTTATGTGTGAACGGATCCTCGGAGCAATGTGGAAATTATACATTCAATTTTAATGTTTTATACTTATTTGAGAAGAAAGAGAATTTTAAATGTTTTGTTTCAGAATTATTTTTTTTGGACTTAAAATATAATATGAAAAAAATATACATCGTATATAATAAAAAAAATAGAACAAAATTTCAATAATAAAAAAAAGGAAAAAAATGTCACTGATAAACGGGTGAAAAGCTTTTTAACGTAAAGTTTAAATAAAAAAATATATTAATTTWTTTTTTTTATTGGAGGGTGTTCTGGTAGAACGTGGCAAGATAGTGACTTCATCAACAAGCAATACCCTCCCCTGCTGGCAATAATTTTGTATGCCAATAAATTCATTATCTTTGGATATAGTGTTTCATTAAATGAATGTTTCATTTCTTTGTGTAACTTTGGATACAATGTTATTCATTAACTTTGCATATATTGTTTCATTAAATGAATGTTTCATTTATTTGTGTAACTTTGGATACAGTGTTTCATTTCTGTGTAGCTATCAATACAGTGTTTTATTAAATGAATGGTTATTTTCGTGTCAGCAATTCTTCGATACAGTGTTTCATTAAATGAATGGTTATTTCCATGTCTGCAATTCATTGAACTTTGAAAATTGTAATTCATTAAATGAATAATATGAAATCATGTACGAATCGTGAATAAATGAACTATGATCTGATCTTGGGTTCGAACTGTGTAAGCACTGGATTCAAAGCAGAGTGGTGGCAGTAAGCACTGGGTTCAAAGCAGAGTAGTGGCAGTTTCACTGGGTTCAAAGCAGAGTGTTGACAGTTGGATGCAACTCAATTCCTACAGTACACAGTACTGAAATGACCGAATGACAATCATAAATAAATCCCTGAGCTAAGAAGATACCAGAATGACAATCATAAATAGTTAACCATAATTTGTATTGATTGAAACGAAGTTTACGCAGCTCTAAACATTAAGTAAATCTCTAAACTTTAATTAAAAGCTCTAAAAATTAATTAAAGCATTCCAAATAAGCATTGGAAGAAGTGAAGCTGGAAATAACACTTTAAACCTACAAACCAATAAAATTTTAACAAATATATATACGTATATTTTTTAAAATAAATACATACAAATATCCTAAGTTAAACATTACACTTTTTGAAAAATTATAAAGTCAACCCTAAACTAATATGAGTTCAACGATGAACTCATCGCTATAGTCCCTGGGCCTTTCGGCAGGGACTAATAAGAGGAGAAGCAGGTAGATCTCTCCAGGGAAAGCACTCTCCACCCTACTAGCATACCTATCAATGAATGAGCCCCATCTCGGCCATCCCGCCCAATCCTATTGCCCCTTTTCGATTCGATAGTAATTGCAATCAATCCAATCACTTCTCATGCCCCTATAAAAGTAATATTGGCGAGAGATAAGAATTGAACCCCATTTTGACCTCTTATCAATCTAGAGCAATATTTCCCCTGTTGTTTCCCTAGTATTATTATTTTGGGTTCCAACTAGTACTAGGGTATCCATCGACTGCTCGAACTAGTCCATCCAATGAAGTAAGGGTCTAAAGTGATGATTATTTAAGGGCAAGCAATAGTCCTCCCTTTATATTATTTAATAAGCCCTACTATTATTAATTCCCCCCTCTATTATAATATTTCCGATAACTATATACGTATTAACAACTGTCAAAAAAGATGGGAGTTCAGTTAAAGAGAGCAAGATATCTTATTGGCCAGAAAACTCTTATCAACGTATTAACAACATAGAAAATAAATGTGGGGGCGGAAGGATAAATAGAAGAAAGCAAGTCTATTATCTATGGATTAACAATGAGATCGATAAGGGCTAGGTTGGGTTTGGTTGGAAAGAAGAAAAGGTTGGTTTGCTTGGTTGGCAGTAATGAAGGAGAAAGAATCTTCATATATGGAAAAAGAATCTACTAATCGAAAGCAAGCAAGGTTGGTTGGAAGGATAATATTGATAATGACTGGCTAGAAAGCAAGGGGTTGGTCAACTAGTCATAATGGTTGGTGGGAGGGTCAAGAAGGTAAGGCAAGGGAATCAATCAAACTAAGAAAGAGAATGGGTTGGGTGCAGTTCTCATTTCCAATAGACTACTCCCAATTATTAGATAGAATCTTGTTCATTCATGCTCGATTGGAACTGACCCCCTATTCTTATTTAAGGGCTAATCGCGAGAGATGATACTTAGAAGTGAGTGGTGAGCTGCCCGTATATTATTAATTGCCCCTACTATTATTAAAGGTTTCTAGACAACTTGCTATTATTAACTATCCAACCTACTATTGAAAGGGAAGTCAGAATCAGAAGTTGTTGTTCCTACTATTCTATTATTAGCAGATATCTATAAAGGAAGTTATTGTCCCTACTATTGGTTGTATGAATAAAAGAAGGGGTAGGTAATATTGTCTACCTTTAGTGTCTGTTAAATAGTCTGTTTTATTGTATGATTCCCTCCTCGCTCTCCTTTGTCAAGCGAGCCATCCTTCCTTTCCCGATGCAAATGAGCCATCCTTCCTATTTTAGTTTAATTGAATAGAAAGAAAGGTTGTTAATCAGTAACTTATCTATTGAATAGAGGGAGTAATAGTAGTTAGTATCTTCTAGTAGTTTTTGTTGGAGAAGGTTTTGGCTAGCTATCTTGTATGAAAGGGTGTTGTCTTCTAGTAGTTGTTGTTGAAGTCCCTCTTATCCGGCTTCCCTTCCCGTTTGTAAATAATAGAAGTTGCAATCGATCATGTAAATGAATCCGATGCAACCGATTCTAAGGTTTCTATCCAGCTAGCTATGTTGTATGAAAGGGTGTGGTCTTCTAGTAGTGAGTTGTTGTCCCTACTAACTTATCTGTCCTAGTGGATTGTAACTATAAATTATGGTAGTTGTTAATACGTAAAAAGAAAGAATTCGGACCGCCCCAGCCCAAGATCAACAGGTACGTGAATGCTCCTTCTCGTGTATGACGTGGTGGAAAAATAGCTAAAGTATCCCTGGCTCGAGAAAGTCACTTATGAGTTGGATTGTTTTTATCTTAGTCACTTGAAGTCCTGGTGATCTGGGTGTATGTCGATCTATAAGGGGCGGCTTATGGTTCCGAGTGGTGGAGGGGTATATAGGATGTTGATCGAAGCTCTTGTGAATTGAAAGATCCCGCCCATAAGCGGAGAGAGCGCTAACTAAATGGCTTTGTACGGGCAACTGCTCTGAGTCTTTCAAGATTCAGTCCAAGGAAGGTTGGCTTGCGGGGTGAATGACCCACTCATGTCACCATCTGGCCCATCTACGGGTAATATATCTGGTATTGCTTGATAAGGAAGGGTCTAAAGAAGGGTTTAAGGAAGGGTTCTATCAACATTAAACCTTTTTAGACTGTCAGGGTAGGGTATGTCAGTCCTCCGCGAATACGGATGGCTGGATTCAAACTTGAAGTCTATAGGGATGAGACCTCAACCTTGTCGGAATAGTAATTCTCTGTCCAAAGGGAGGGGGCCACCTAATCATATCCCATAAAAAGTTTTGAAAGAATAGCCCTCAACCCACGTACGTACTAAATGGGTAAGTTTCTAGATAGCTCAACCTGACCCGATCTCTCTCGATACGTTCGTTCATAAAGAATCAAATTTGTTTTTCCAATCAAATGTGGTGCTTGCCTCGAACCCAATAAGCAATCGAAAAATAAATAAAGAAATCACTCCTCTACATGTGGCTTCAACCAACTGTCTTTATGTTAGCGACAAGCAAGCATGTGTCTTCGACCTTTGATTCATTCACTGTGTACTCCTTGATTCCACCCATTGTATCTACTTACCTTTCCCGTACTGTGCGTGCTAGGTGGATGTGACATGTTGCAATGGTAATCGGGTATGTGATGAAGTTTACTCTGGTATGTGGGAACACGGGATACTCACGTGCCGATACAACACACTTAGAGTCAATTATAGGACATCCATCGGTTCCCAAACAAAAAAGAACGTATCCATTAACTGCATGCACATAGTTGTTCACAGAAGGTATAACATCAAACATACAGGCCATTGACATAAGCCATCCATTCAAAAACAACACATATAAACTGTTAGCTGCCTACACGAAGGCATCCATTAACTACATGCACGTAGCCGCCATCCATTATTGGGTATGGTTTCTCAATAGGGGACTACATCTCCTTCCTATTGACAAGTGGTGATGTGGGAAGTCATTCATCCGTGGGATCGCCTATTTCGTAATATGGGTCTTTGGTGGGAGCACTTTTCTCATAATCTGGGGCTACGCTTCTATCCGAATATATTATCAAGTGAATCAATCAATTCAATCAATCAATGCCTCTCCCGGAATATGTCTTCTCCATGCACCCATGCGGAAGACCTCTCCAGTAAATGCACGCACGCCACCCATCTATCCAATTGGGCCCTAGTAAAGCATCATCCATCAAATCGAGGTAGAACCTCATGTTCTGTAGGGTGAGTTGTAGATTCGATGAGTTCTGTGCAGGTGTAGGTCGAGTTCAAGGTTTGGGGGGTCAAGGGTGGAGGGTTGTGGTTCCGTCGATTCATAGAGAAAGTTCCTTGCCTGTGGAAGGGATTCATCGCTTGCTCTTCTGAGAGCAAGGACAAGCGGCTTCGCACCTGAAATGATAACCTTCAGTGATAATAAAATCCACTTAAAGTGCCCCGATGAGGAATAATATATCTTTGTATCCCCTCTAAAAGGATAAAATTTATTATACAAAACTAGCGAATGCGGATGTTTTCTATAACTGGGAGCCGAGCCAATCCAAGTATCCAAGATGATCATCCCAACCGATCATCCAAGCCGATCATCCCAGGTAGGAGCCTTGTGTTCCATGGGGGACAACTATGACAACTACAAAGGTAGCTACAACGGATTATGAGTCTTTGTTTGATAATTCTTTCTGGGGTTGACCTACCAAAGTGGGCATTCTGGCAGAAAAATTGCCAACGTAGTGTGAAGTGAGGCGGTTCAACGAATGGATCATGTTGTCGTGCAAGGTGCAATAATTAATGAGAAAAGGTTTCTTATACGCTTGTAGGGTTCTTAAGATGTTGGCCAGGATCAATCACTCGACAGAGGAGGTGTATGCAAAGGTGTGTTGCTTGCTGGTTTGCTTGAGCTTTAGGAAACAATAGTTCCCCTGGCAATTACCCTGCTTTAACTGGATAGAAGATCTACCCATGAGGGTTGGTTGGATATAATTTTTACCCTTTCTATTTACCCAATTAAACTGAAAGGACATAATCTTCTACCCTTGACACTTCCATACAGACAACAACACTTAATTGAACGGTGGTCCCCTGCAACCCCCTATCCTGGACTAGTTCTAGGATGCTACACATGGCACTAGGATCTATGAACCTGATATTAATTGCTTTTGAGCCACATCGGAGATTACTTGATGATGATGTTATTCCATTAGGTAGAGAGGGAGGGATTAGGATTAATACCACTTGATCCATTTGTATCGATAACGCTTGATAGAGAGAGGTCTTGACTAGAAGAGGAATGGGAACTTCTGCCTGGGGAATTATTGAGAGAGAGAAAGAAAGAGCAACAACTTCCCCAAAAACCCTGTTAATCGCTATCGCTTGCTTGGGAAGGATAAGATAAATATCGCTTGCATGATGGATGATGAGGACCCATGTTCAATATACCCTACCACACTATGAATGGGAGGGACAGAACTAAGTTTCTATGCTAGGGTTACTACAGATAGCATGAGGACGTGGGGATATAGTTACTTGCTCCATGAGGAAGGACCTGAGCTTGTGTTTCATATGTTGCATGGTGTCTAATTTCTGCATGGTGTCTCATATGCCTCGTAGGTGTTATATATGCTACTTCATTTATATATCTCCAAGATAGGTGTTATACTGTAGACAAGGGCACAATCAAGTGAGGTGATGTTTTATATATGCATCGGTAGATATAGCGACAATGGTAACATATATGGTTACTTGCCTAAAATAAAAATAAAAATAAATACCGTGCTATAGTACAGGCGCCTAGCGCGTTGACCACTGCTTGGTCCATCTATACCCGGTTCATATACTGCCCTTGAATATAGAGCCCCTAATTGTTATACAACCCTTGGTTCAGAGAGATGAATGGTTTTGTTCCTTCTAGCATACCCCCGGTTGTGTTATAGGGCCAACCTCCCCTTGGTTACATATTGGCTACTGGTTGGTCCATCTACCTTGGGAGGATCAATGCGGGCTACAAGGCTGCGAGGATCAATAGTGAGTGATTCCTTCTAACTGAACGGGTTCCTTCTAACTAACCCTGTTCCTTCTTAGCCGACTCCCCTGGTTCCAGATTGATGGAGCGAAATGCGATAAGGCTGGTGCAATAAGCGAGGGTCCATAAGGCAGGTTGGTTGAGTACCTGGAGTTAGTCTGTCGAGTTTCACAATTTGGTTTTAATATTCAATATCGCTTGCCCCTTGATTGATCACCGCTTTTCCCCTTGCAATTATCCCACTTCAACCGGATAGAAGCATCGAACCTTGAGGTTTGAAGGATGGATCCACACTTCCCCTGATCGCTATCGCTTGCCCCTTGAGGTTGCTTGGTGGATAGATACTTCCCCTTTAACTTGGAACCTGCCCTTTATGCTATATCCAATTAAGCCCTTAAATTGGACATACACTTTGATCCACCCTTTTTTCCCTGATCGCTTATGCTTGCCTCCAAGTCGGGTAATGAGAAAGAGATAATGCTTGTCTTTCCTTTCCTTACTTATCATTCTCTATTCTTTGGGCTGGGGGAGGCTTGAAGAGGCTGGTTTATGGATTTCTGTTCAATCCCCCTGAACAACGGCTTCATCGCCGAAGCTCGAAACTAAAAAAAAAAGGGATAAGAGGATGTTTCCTGGTGGACTTGGCTAAAGTCTTGTGTCAAATGTCATATGGCTGATGACTTATGGTACTGGCTTAAGGTAAGCTCTTGGTGACTCGATCGCTTGGCTGTTTGGGGAAGACTCCTCCTCCAACTCCTCAACATAAATTGGACTAAGATCCTCTCATTGTGAATCAACGTAAGTAAGCATCATCATAGCATTCAGTGGTCTGTAGTAACCGGGTGTTCCGTATAGGTATGCTCCCCTCGTTCCTTCCACATGTCTATCTGCCCCCTCTCCGTCGGGGTTTCTCTGTGCCCCCCTCCGTCCGTTTTTCCACCCCTCGCAGAAGACTGGCTGTATCAATCGATCAATCAATTCCTTCCTCAAAGAAGACCTATCTCCCCTCCCAGAATACTGCTCTAGCCCCCCTTTCCCTAAATGTATCTATCTATGTGTATGGCATATGACCCTTAAATGATTAATCATATATAACGAGTTGTTGTAAATCACTCTTGGTGTAATGGTATTCGTTGTTATAGGTTAGGGGTTAGCTCTAGCGTGTTGAACTTGATGGGCTCATTGCACTTGTTGGGCATATAGCACTAGTCCTCTAGTGGCTGGTTTGTGCCACTACTTGTAGAGTAGAACTAGTGTGGTATGCTTGCCTTATGAATTTGGTTGAACCATGGGACGAGTCATTTCGCCAAGATGCTGCTGATAACACATCGCGTTATATACGTCTTTACATTTTGATGAGCATAGTCCACTTGATGGATGGTGGGTGCTACTTGGTAGATTATTCACAATTTGAGGAGCATTGTACTTTTTGAGTAGTGTAGGAAACATATGTTGAAGAGTTTCAAAAGGATGATCAAGATGAGGGTTACCCCAACAACCATGCTTTTTTTTATTGGATTTTATTGACCAGATTGTTAGATGACCTACAGACTCAAACAAAGTTTCGCTGGTACAACATTCAAATAAACTTCTCTTTTGCCTTTTTTTGTTTTGATTAATAAAAACCTAAGATCAAGGGGGGAAAATAGGGAAATCCCTCATTCGGGGCACTGCCCCCCCAAAAAATAGCACTACTTAGGTTCTTTCTCATAATATTGACATTTATTTACGTCTATCTACAATTTTGATCGGCCAGATTGAGTCGATTGCTTCGAAGTTAAGTGCCTTTATGCTTTCTAGCTGGAATAATGAACCTAGGGCTGCGCTCCTTAAGTACACTGTCATGCCCACCTGTTTATCTCTTGATTTATGTTGGCTTGCTTGCTTGCTTTTTGATTCACCCAACGAACAAAAGAAAAGTTGTCGTAACCCATGTGCCACGATAGAATGGGAGAGACACACATGTTGCTAGAACAAGTTGACTATGCAATTGGAAAGGAAATAGAAGTTGATCTCTCTTATACTTTCACTCCGAGAGTAAGGAAGCCGGGGTTGGACAAAAGATATGAGGTTGAGCCAAGTTCCCAACAGACAATAAAGAAGTTTCCTATAACTTGCTTAGAGAGAAGTTCACCTCCAATTGCCGAGAAAAGAAGTTACCCATATTCCCTCAGACATGGCTTACCCCTATGGAACCATAGTTCCTACAACACCAACCAACCACCAGTCATAGCCAGGCATAATTGTGCCAATCAAAGTCGATCATAGTCAGAAGGTCATACACAATCAGAAGTCATAGCAGTCATACATATTCCCCATGCTTGCTTGGAGAGATATAGATAGATGGGCACTTTTGAGAGGGGACTACAAAAAACATATTTAAATATGGGTGGAACAATGGATGAATGATAGCCTATGTAGTTTTCGGGCTTCTTGAGCTTGCTGCAGAGATTGTGTGGTGAGACAATGAATGGTTGGATTTCACCAATGAACAAGTGCTTCTTGATTGATAACTAAGGCTTATTACCAAGTAAGTGTTGCTGGGTCCACTAATAAGTCAGCTGCTTGATGAGCCGATGGTTAGACAATAGATAGACATGGTGCTGGATAGAATTGCCTAGTGCTTGAGGTAAGGGGATAAACAACTATGCGCAGTTTTCAACGACTATGTCTTGCAATCCTGGGACAGACAGGGCTATTGCAGTGAATAATTACTATGTGCAACGAAGATGTGCTACGAAGAGGTAGGTTCCACGACGTGTATGTGCAGTAAACGAATATGTCCAGTGTTCCACTATGTGCCTAGGACGGGGTGGGAGAATGATGCAAACTATGAAATAAAACAAAGGATGTCGTGCATGGAATGACCCCAGACCGGGTGGATGCTTCGACCATGGGATCAGTGATTTATACATCATCGACGTGTATCTACGTTACACCAAATTGGTCACACATGTCTCACCCTTCACAAACATTTGTTCACCTGATCGAGAGATTATGTTCCCTAGTAACCACTGGAAGAAAGGAATTGAGGAGAGGAGCCATGTTGTTACCGGGCAAGCATATCATTTAGCTAGGGTGACACCATATGAGATAGAGTTCAATATCACAGGATAACTGAGTCACCCTCAAACAATACCAGGGAGAGAAGTAAGTTAGTTCCCCATGTTCCCAACAGAGGACATTGGGAGCCAACCATGTTGTTTCCATATGAGCTTATTGATTGAGCCATGTTCTCACAGAACAATATTTATTTATATCCCCAAGTTCCCACCATACAGACGGGAAGGGACACATCGACCCAACACGACATGGATTGGGCATGGAGAAAGCGCTGGAATTGGGGCACAGAACACTTCACTTCTTTAATATTTTTGAATGCCCCCGAGTCGGGGGAGCGGGGTGGGAGACTGAAGGAGGAAACCGATCCACCCGAGATATTCTCAATTTAGAACTGCCTGATAGCTGCTTCTCTATAGACCTGATCTCTTCTATATCTCCGACCTAGAGAAATAACCCCCCAGCACCCATAACTTGTATTTCTAAAACGCGCAGCATGCCTGTGCTTTGTTATAGTATTTACGTATATTAAAGACAGAAGGTCTAATCAAACAACTATTTCATAGTACTGCCAGCATCCTTCCTTGTATGTTGCGAACTTGGCATCCGTCCACGACTTTATTTCCTGAAGATGGTTCCATCTCAACTTGATCTCCAAACTACGTAGTTGATCAATCACTCGATCAATAACTAAATAAAATGTTCTCGAGCGAGATAACCCCAAACAAACAAAGATGGAAGTCGTATCTCCTGTCTCTCCCTTATCTTGGTCGTAAATAAAAAAAAAAAATGCTCACTTGGACCCACAAATCTACCTGCCCTGCGAGGTATCTTTTTGTTTCAAACCCCGCGACACAAAATATTCCTTCGTTTGGTGGACGACACCTCCACACATAACTCTATCAAGCGAGCCTGCCATTTGTTTCTTCTCCTAGTCATCCCGGTTTGATTATTTTTATCAGTGCGCATCCGTTCGTGTTCTTCATAAATCTCGCGATCTACCCAGCAGCATCCCGCCCATCTGCCATCAATCTCACCCCAGTCATCCCAGCTCTTATTTCAAAATCCATATCGGAGTTGCTACTGAATGAAACCGCACAAGCCATTGATCGATCCATCCCTGGAAATTGAAAGTATGCCCAAGCAAGCATCGTAGCAGCGTTTGAAACGTTGTGCCCTCCTTTGTCTTAAAGTAAAAGGTCACATTCTATGTTCAGTTGGGGTTAGATCATATGAAGTCAAAAATAGCATTTGCAAAGAGCTTGTTATCCCCGATATCTAGGGATAACTAGGAGATCATTTCTCGAGGCCCACAGGTCCTAGACATGGAATACCGAGAGCGGGATTGACTTAAGCATGGCCCTGGAGGGCCCATATTTCTTATTCTTTGTCAGATTTGTCCTATTAGCAGTGGCAGCTTCCATCACCACTGGCCTGGGCTTGCATCAGAGAGGACTCTTGCTCCATGAGGTAATTGGTCTGAGGTATCATGGTATGTGTCATATTTGATCTTTATAACCTTCTTATATATGCATTAGGTTCCTTTCATTTCTGATGACTGCTTGGATCTTACACTAATCCACTTGACCATTGTTGGGGTGATTGATGGGGTGACTTAGCAAGTTGATATTCATGGGTTTTGGTCAGCCACCAAG
>ML777688.1:1789683-1809115 GCA_009831015.1 Picea engelmannii | reverse complement strand
ACCACAAAATAAAAACACAGATCATTAAATTAATACTCAGAAAACAATCAATAATGATAGGGTATATCTAGACCGAATTAAACTTGTCCTGAAAAAATATATGATATTAAACTTACTTGGAGACTGGGTAACGACATAAGCAGTGCCTGCGAAGTCGCAAGTTCCAATCTTGCGGCTGTTCTTTTGATAATAACTGTTGAAAGCATATGAAGCATGGACTTCCAGTGTGTTAGGATTGTAGCAAGGCGCGCCAGGCTGAATCTGCTGGCAATCCGCACCCCCTTCTCCGCATGCATAGTCTAAAGCCGCTTGGAGTTTACTGGTATCGCTCTTGGAATTAGCAACGCACCATGTCTCAGATCCTCCAGCTGGAGTAGTCCCGCTACTGTGGTGATGCGCCGAGACAACGGGGGTGGAGAAGGAACTATTTCCGGAGGCGGGCGCCGGTCGTTACTGGCTAGCTCAAAAAATAAGAAACAAGCTGGAGCTTCGGGTATTCATCGAGCGCCCTAGGCGGGACTTTCAAAATTCATCTTGGCGGAAGATTCAAATTCAAATCTTAACGCGCCTTTAATAAATTCAAACGATACACAACGCACCTTAATGGTCGTCCATCCACATCGTATGTATGCACATTTTGATGGCGATTGTGATGGAATGGGAGTATGGGCACATGCAATTGTGATGGAATGGGAGTATGTATGGGCATACCCGGTCTGTCAGAGATACCTGCACGGTACATTAAGCAGGAGTCCCAATGATTGGGCTCCTGCATGGTGGATAGCCACTGCCAGCTACATACTATCTCAACATAAGTACACTATGGAGATCATAGACAAGGCTCATATCACTGACAACAATAAAGTGGAGACACCTCTGGAGCTTAATGTGACAGTGTCTTCCAGTAAAGGAGACCCAGTTGCAGATCCGTCAGAGTATCGTCAGTTGGTCGGGAGCTTTATATATTTGGCTTCTACTAGACCTGACATAGCATTTGAAGTTCACGTGGTCATCCATTTCATGAGTGATCCTCGACGACCTCATTTGACAGCTGTGCTAAGGATTATTCGATACTTGAGGACATATTCAGGACATGGACTGTAAAGTAAGTCTTCAGTTGGATCTTACCACATCTGAGTAGGCAGTCATTCATACTAATAGATAGATGATGGAAACAAGAATCCTGATCCTTTTACATACCAAAATTTTTGCTGCAAGAAGATGAGGAAATCATGGAGAATGCATGAATTGGCTAACCAAACTTACAGCATATTATCTGTCTGGTCTAGTGATTGTCAAGTATTGTAATCCTCCAACTCAGGTCCAAACCCTACGTCTGAGGGAGCTAAATCTGCTGATGAGTTCGTAGGGGATGATCTAGTATCCGAGTTCCCGTGCTTGGCTATTATCTCTACTTAATCCTCTGGGATAAATAGGCAAGCAATAAGAATAGTTGTCCCAACCTGAGTTCTGATGAAATGATTCTGTTTATCCAGGTCGAAAAGTGGAGGAATGAAACTCTCTTGTTACCTTTCCATCACCGTGATCATAAGCCCCAATTGAAACCATGAAGCCATCATTGGGCATAGTAGTGCTGGAACCAAATCCCTCTTTTTTATGGGGAATTTCATTGAAAGAAAATTGAACTGGGACCTATTTTTGATAATATTGAAGACCGATCTCTGAGACTGACTAAGTCACATCCCATCCCCTCCTCGAAGTCAACCCCCTCCTCCTCTGGGATTTCATATCCATCCCTTGCCGACAGCGCCAGAAGAGAGGAAAAAAAGAGTGGTTTGGGTTAGTCGTGGGGAAAAGAGGATGAATCTCATGCTTCGCTAACCATTTCCGCACAACCCGCTCTTAATCAAATCTTGGATTGATCTCCTCGCCTTCTATGGAGTGGTGAGAAGAAAGGAAGAAATATTTTCATGTGGGGAGGAAGCGAAAGCGGGCTCGACTAACAGGAGAGGAAAGATTTCTAGAAAAGATAAGGTCATTCTGGCTATGCCCAAGGAAGCCGCTTAGTATTATACTGTCGGAACTTACCATGAGACTGCCTGTCATAGAGGATCAGCTTGACAACCTCTGCTAAAGCAAAGCAAAGCAAAGCAGTTACAACCTCTCCTCAGGAAACTTCACTGCTACTTACTCCAGGGGAACCTAAAGTCCAGGAAAGCCACTTTCTCCTCTACTAGGCAGAGAATTGACTCTCTTTTGTTAGTCCAGTTCAGCACACTTGGAGCGGCTTACGTTTGGATATCGGAACCAAGGAACCAAGCAATAGGTATGGACTAAATATGGATATCGGTACCAAGGAACCAAGAACGAACAAAAATATGAAATGGAATTTTTCCATTTTTTATCCGGTTTGCTTACTGATTTGGCTTTGCGTCATTTTGCTGCTATACGAAACGCACAAAGTAATGATGTTAAAGACCCTCTTGCCTTAGGAAAATTGGTTGGTGCCATTTCACAGCTATATCCGGCGTCAATAATGGAACAATGATACTACTCTCGCTAGTGAAAAGGGTTTGCACCGTTTCTAAGTTCTATTGAAATGCCAAAATGTCCAGCCCCCACTGCTGGTGTTAACCCAAAGGAAGGAAGAGTTCAAATAGGAATAGAGGTTCAGTCGCAGCTATCTATCTTTTCATTCCAATCGAAAAGGTCCCCATCAACCAAAGAAAGGAAGGAAGTGCCGCTCCAAATGCACTATGCCCCACTTCAGTTGTTTCATCTCTGCTCTGACTCCCAATCCTTTCAGTTCCAGAACATAATAGAAAAGATTTAACATCCCTTGTGTTGATTGGCAGTGCTAAAGGGTATCGATCTCCCTTTCTCTCATTAATTCCTCTCCGGTTCTGCTCCTGGAAACAATACAGACATATGGCCACAGTCGAGTGCTTCACTAAAGTGCCTTTGGTTGGTTGGAAGGGTAGACTCAGGTTGGTATTCTTTCTTTCTTCCCTACCCCCCGGGCTTCGAACCATCTTCCAAGCTACCGGGCCTTAAGGCATATCGTTCTCTTCCCCTCTTCTCCTATCATAAAATAGAAACCCTGCTGGGGCCAATCAATTCGATATGTTGGAATCCAAACTCGAAGGAAGGGCTATATGGATAGGGCTGATCAAAAGTCAAGGAGGGAATCTCCAATGCAACTCTGTTCATATTACGTAGATAAGGGCTTGGTTGCCATCCATCGGTGGACATACTGTGCAGGAGAGGATTGAACCATCGAAATCCTTCCTTCCATCCAGGTTCCGTCCGAGTTTCTGTTTCCCACTTGTTCGCAATCGAACCAATCCAATCATATGCTTTTGACATATCCTCTCCCAGATGTCTTAAGACTTAGCCTGACTTGCTAAACTAAAAGGTTATTCTCCTCAACTGCTTCTTTCTCGAAGTTCCCATTCATCAACACATATGTGGGTACGGTGGTCGGTCTGTCTGAACTTAAGAGTATTTCTTTCTTTCTTTCGTTTTAGTCTCGCTAAGGGGATTGGAGGCAGGTCGAGTTGGATTTCATCCCTCTCCCAGAAGGGTGAGTGCCTCGTGTATTATAATTGGAATATCAACTATAGGTCTCTCACATCTCGATCTTGTTTGTTTGCCGGGAGAATCAAGGGATTCAATAGAAGCTTTAATGATGTGCCCGATTGATCGCCATTTCCCTCTCCCTCTGCTTGAAATGTTGCTTTCGTTTATTCCCTCTTGGTTATTTAAACCACTTGACCTCTCGGTTTCTCCATTAAAACTCTCTTTCTTTCTGGTAGAAGCTGACGGTGCATGAAAGGTCCAGGATCTAGCATTTAATCCCTCTCCGGCACATAAAAGGGAGTAGACAATTGCATGTTTGGTTCGGGGGGCCCTTGGGAGATGGGCCCATGTTCTATAGATAGAATACTATCCGACCGACTTGATGTTGATGAGTTCCAGTTTTATTTGATTTGTCACGAAAACACAAACATGAAACTACCGAGTTTAGGGGCCCCTTGTCCCGATCCCCTTCCAGTTTATCCGCTCTCGCCATCTCTCGCCTTTGGGTTGGAATCATAGTTAGTTGTTGGTTCGAACCATAAAAGGGGGGGGGGACTCCATGGGTCCCACTGAACCCCTTGAGTGATGGCTGGAATCATAGTTAGTTTATATTCCGGGAGAGGGTGAGAAGAAGAAGGCGATGTCAGCTTTTGAAGGTGTGAAAAAGAATAGAAATAGGGGCGAGCAGAAGAGAAGTCGCTGAACTGCCTCTCCTGAACCAGCTATCTCTCTTCCCGCCATTCGTTTAAATGAACCACCGGCTCGAAGGAATTTGATGTCCCCGGTGTTAGTAACAATTCCTATCCCGAGCACAGGAGTATTCGGGTCTGCTAGTTGCACGAGAAGCGCCCGAGTGCAGTGTGGAAAAATCTCGTTTTAGGCCTCCAAGCAAGTAAGCGGGTGAGATTATATTGTCGACGGTCTGGATTCATCCATAAGGGAAGATCGACGATCGACGAGAAATCATGTTCATTAGATATGTGCCGAGATTAACGCGATGGATAGCGCCTATATGGCATGCAGGGAAGGGTAGCAACCGTCTATTCAAAGGACGCGTGGCAAGAGATCTGATCACGACGGCGTTTTGGCATTTGGGAGTTCGAAGGGTGAAGGTTCCATGTCGTCCTACATCATGAAACCCCAAACCCTAAAAGTGTTGAAGAGCGCCCAGAGTCGGGCCCGCAATATCACGGAATAGTCTCAGCCGTCCATCCAAAGGGAGCACGTGGTGCGCGATTAGGCTCCTCGCCTTTTCGCCCATCGTGACTCCGAAGCACAAGGAGCAACTCCTTCCTAACTCCGAACCCCGAAGCACCGAAAAGCGTCCAGGACCCGGGCCCACAATATCGCTGAGTAAGTTTGGACCGTCAGATCTGAGGGGGATGCGTGGTGCCCAATTAAGCCATCTCGGTGTTTCACTCATTGCGACTATGATAATCAGGGGTCCGCTCCTTCCTATTCACGAAATCCAAAATATCCTTTGAGAGTAAACGCAGGGTCACAGCCTGTGGTCACTCGGGAAATAAAAATTGTTGTGCAAGAGGGGCCAAAGACATCGAGTTTGGTCGCAGAAGGAATCGTCGCGATCTCCAAGTGCCATCTGAGTTGATCTCGATCCTGTTTCCTGCCTGCAGTAAATGAAGGTGAGAAGGGGTGGTTGAAACCTCTCCTCACTCATTAAGTGTAAGGCATGGAGGGTCTGGCAAGATGTCTGCTCGAGAAGGTCCTGTGTACCTATTTTTCCAAAGAATCCATACCGAAGTCTTTGAATAGCTAGGGAGGTCTACAGATGCTAACTCGACACTTAATGGCTCAGCTACTCCCCTTGCAGGAGCCATGCACAGTTAAGGTGGCGTCTGACGAAGAATATCCGTCTGAGTTTGATTGAAGGGACGCCACACCTTGGATGTCTGAGCACGCCTCTGTTAGGCGAATTTTTCGGAGTATATAGACTCAGTCTTTGTATTTTGTAATGATCGATGGTAGAGAGAAGCTCCCGACTGTAAAGTTTTGATAAATATTCTAGCTTTCTGGTTATGCACTTGCATGTGAGATTTCTTGTTTTATGACAGACAGTCTTTCTTACTCCATCTAAGTTTCATCTCATACTGAGAGAGTTCATGATCGACGGATTCGCACGAATTATTGCAATTATGTTATGATAAAGGATTTATTGTTGCATCATTATATTCTCTGGTTTTTTGCGTTTGAATGTAAGAAGATCTTGCGTTTAGATTCCTTCTTCTACAGTTTGTTAGAAACCTGATGTTTATGACGGACCTTTTCATCTCTCTGATACAAGTCTTCCTCCTACTCACCCTTACTACATTTCACTATTTGAAGTTTGATTAAGACCTCACCTGCCCATGCCTACCTGGCCTAGTTTCAGAGTTAGAACAATATGGCGTTGAGATAGCTTCCATTTGATCACCTCTTTATAAACAAATCATGACATAAACTGATGGGCATCGGGCTCTGCTCCAGCTGCAATCTAGGGGTGACTTCTGACGCTAACACCCGGTTCCCTCTCCGCTGAAGCCAGCTTTTGGTTAAGTGTCTACCATTCTGCTCTAGTTACTAGTTACCGCTAGTTATTGAAGTTAGACAAGTCAATACAAGTCTTTGAATAGAGCCAAGGAAATAAATAAGTACGACGGAGCCGTGAAATATCGTAAGAAAAAACACATAATATAAAGTGTGATCCGAACTACCACGCGATTTTCTACAACCTCCCCCCCAACGTCCATTAATACTACTATAAGATCACGACCCATATCTCAGATATTCTCCCAGGGGGGGCACCCTTTTATCAGCAGTCATTTAGTTGGGGTTGGGAGATCAAGTTCCATTGTACCCACTACGACAATATCTGTTCAAGATAACTCTGTGCATCCAAAGGTAGGCCTTGAAACATCAGCTTTCACCTCTGATCCTCTCCTTCTCCACCCCATTCATTAATACTACTATAATATATGGGTATCCGCCCCTCGGTCGGGGTCTAGCCAACCAAGTGGCAAACATCCATCGATCTCCGCTTCAAAATCTATTGAATCCCTCTCCCCTTTGGATTTCATTCATTCTTGATTGATTGATTGAGGGTTGGTTCACGAACCAGTGGAAGGGTGGGAAGGTGCAGTTGCTTGATAGAAGCGGGATCATACAGCTCGGTTTGCGGCCCCAACTCCTGCTCGAAATGCTCTTGAGTCCCCCTTGCTTGGCCCATGGTGTTTCCGATTATCCCGCCATTGCACCCAATGGTATCTCCAAACATTACTTCCTTTATTGCTTTTGCTTCAGTCGATAAAATGGTTTGCTTGGAGCCCCTCGAGTGCCTTCGTCCCTCCCCTCTCCCAGTTCTTCGAACACAAGTTCCTTTCCAATTAGAAGCATCGAACCAGCACAAAGTCATTCCGGTCAAAGGCTTCAGTCAGTGGAGAGGAGAGTTTAGCAGTTTTGCTTGGAGATGTTGATTTGTCTCGATGCCCAAAGGGAAGGAAGATTGGAAGATCCCAAGGGATGAAAGTGACTTAGAGTTGGATCCGGCTTTAGAAAAGGTTGCCCCGATCGATGATGGAGAGGGAGGCATGAGTGATGCCTGATCCTCAACTGAAAGGAGAGGATAAGAGTGACTTTGAGAGCGAGATCCAATGCAGTTGGAAGGGGAACACCTTCATTAGGACCAGTCAAGATGAACCAGCTATTTCGAAGAGAAAGAGTACAGTCTCTTATATACGTAATATGCTCTTATATACGTAATATGACATGGGCTCTTTTCCTCTTATCCTCTCCAGTCACTTCCCGCTTTCAATGCTCCTAAGTGCCATGCCTTGTTTTAAAACTCTCTCCTTCAGGCTGGGCTGCCGCCCTTAATTGGATGGATTAAATAGTTGGTTCAGTTGGGAGGGAAGTCATGATGTTTGCATTCCTTTCCGCTCTTTCTGTCTTTGTTTTGACCCTTGGCAAGCAGACCACAGATGTGATGTTGAGCCCCTTTATCCAACATTCATTCTTGCTCCAACTCTAAATCCATATATAATCAATGTTCATCCCTGTAGGGGCTGGTAATGCAGAAACAAAAGCTTGAAAGACATCAAGAAAGAATTAATGTGTCACTTTCGCCCCTCTCCTAGCAGTGCCGGTAGGTTGTAAATTCCTGTGTTCCAAAGCTGAGGATCCAGGAGAATGCAATGATGAGCAGAAAGAGAGCAAACAGGGTCTCCGCCTGAATGGGGTCTGTCTTCAACCTTCCCTCGGTTTGAACCTTAGCGATTTGTCCAACTATGAGCTTTCTTCCCGAACTTATTCTTTTAGAACTCTACTTCCATCGATTGATGAGGATTCGACCTTCTTTGCTTTGCCCCACAGGTGTTATGCCCATATGCTCCCCATAACCAGTTCGGTGTCTCCAACAGCACATTATTCCTTTGAAAACAAACAGAGATAACTCGACTGGGATGGGTGGGAGGAAGTAGAAGGGCCGGGTGGGGGGGGGGGATTATAGGCCCCGAGGATCAGAGGTTAACTTGTGAAATTC
Source organism: Picea engelmannii (assembly GCA_009831015.1). NCBI lineage: Eukaryota > Viridiplantae > Streptophyta > Pinopsida > Pinales > Pinaceae > Picea > Picea engelmannii. The sequence goes on along the minus strand of ML777688.1, from coordinate 1,801,041 downwards.
CTGAGAAGGCCTACGATCAAACAAGCGACATCCATAGCCGTAACTGAAACCAGCTTCAGCTAATGGAAGGGACTTCACTGAGAGCTGGAGAACCCTAGGAAAATGACTCACTTCTTTCCCACATTCGAAGAGGGAATTATCCTCTGTTCCACCCATAAGGGCCAAGATAAGCAGTCGATAATTGACACTATCTATCTATCTTTCAGTCAAGGAATTGCCGAGAAGGGAGGGAGAAAGCTTGAAGACCAGGCATCAGACTTAGATTTACTTTGGCAGGCACTCACATCCGATAAACCGGGCTACAGAGGGACTGACATAGGCCTTCCTTCCTTTCAAGCTGGAGAGAGGGATGAACGTAGTGAATAGATTTGGTCTTCAGTGCCCTTTCGAAAACATCATTGTTGGAAAAACAACTTTGGAAGAAGGTCTCGATCGCCCCAGATCTAATAAAATGTGTCATTTGCCATATATATGCCGATGCAATTTGTAATGTTTGATACTGCTCTCCAATATATAGATAGATAGATAGGGAGGGAAATTGATCAGCGTCATTCTGTCGCTATATGAAACACGACTTTTAACACAATGAGACCAATCATACTAGTCATTTGGGTTGGCTCACTTTTGCACCTATGTCTGGCATGAGTTGTCACACCTTTGCCATCACTCGTTGGATCATCGATTCATTACCAGGCAGAACAGAACGGAAGGGTGGGATAAAACAAACATTTAATCATCAGAAGCATAGAGGGATGTGTGTTTACTCGCATAAACTCGACCGATGGCTAGGGTGGATCTAAGAATATTTCTCTTTCAGTGCCCTCCTTTATGGATGGCTCGTGGAGAGGGACTGGCAATCAATAATCCATCGACCTAGAACAATGAAACCTAGGATTTGCATTTGACTTCATAAACTGATCTCGTTGTTCCATTTTAGCGTTTGACATAGCTGCCAAATCTAGGAATGGAATTTTACTGAGAAAATCCCCAACTTCTCATTACAAATTCTACTCAACATGTGATAAAATAGAGGATTATTGCCCATTCGACCTGAAAGACAGCCCCTAGAGACAGTGCCAGAACTAGATCACTTGAAGGTTAGCTAGCAGGTCTCGTTATGTCATTTCATTCCCCTTCCTTCAGGGGGTGGGTGGGAGGTAGAAAAGTTGGGTGGGTGAGAGGCCCCTACTATTCTAAGTTGAACCAGCATTTCATTTTGTTCCAAGCATGTGAGGAACAAACAGAAACTCCACTCCACATCTCCGGCACAGTCGACCTTGTTTTTATTGGTGTATTTTGGAGAGGGATTTCACCCCTTGAATGAAGGCAGTCTATTATATATGTAATATGAATGGAGTGATTCATTGAAATGAATGTTTGGCCAATGCTTGACCCAACTCTCGCTTTCACTCGACCTTGAAATGCTACATCGCTTCACTAACTCTGAAGACTTACTATTAAGGGTTCTTCATTGCATTCATCAACCATCCCTCTCCTCGACTTGCTTGCTTCGCTCGATCCTATGTATTTTCTTGCAACCAACTGGATAACCCGCTACTAGGAATGGGACATCGAGGTGGGGATCTCGATCTCAATAGATTTTGTTTGTCCAATTCTCCTTGCCGGGGGTAGGGAGAATGCTGGAACATCATCAAATCACTCGACCTCTCATCACATCAAAAGGGTTCTTTGCAACCGATAATGCAGAACATCCATAATTTGAGAAAGGATCGGGTTCTCCGGCATCAACTTTGAAAGCCATTCCTTCATCCGGCCGGCTAAGCCACTTCTCTTTCAGAAAGAATGGCACGAACAAACAAAGATACCATTTAGGGTTCAATGCCTTGACATACCAAGTGGCAAACATCCATCCATAAGTCGAGGAGAGGGAACGAAGTAATTTGACTACTTATCTTCAGATACACCTCCTAGCTCTGTTTTTCCATCGGTTCAAGACCCATTGGGGTCTCACCATGAGGAGAGGAACTTCGAGAAATAAGCAGTTCACTTTCATGAACCCGTCAGCTTAATAGTCGATCGCCCTTCCTATTATTGTTGGGTTGAACGACCACTGCATCTAGAAGATTTGGTTCAAATTACCATTATTTAAGACAAGTCGAGTGTTCGAAGATCGATTCATTGCCAGAAATAGACGGCTAGTTCCCAGTTCTTATCCTGTTTTCTGGGAGAATAAAGGCTTTGGAAGTATTGTGAATCCGAAGATTGATTGCCAAGTGCCGAAACTGGGCAGCTACTGCCTGTTGAACAAACAAAATTCCCAACTAAACCCCTTATCCGGTTGCCCACGACACCTATTGGTTCTGCTGGAACAGAGGGAATAACTCAAGAGAAATCGGTTGACTCCTCTCATTGCCTTGAATTGTCCCTGCAATCGTTCGCTCGGATATTTCCTTTTGTTTAACTATTTTGAATAATCGATATTGAAATTGCTAGAGCTGCTCCCATTGGAAAGTGAATTCTCTGTCGAGTAGAAAACCTCCCTCCGACACAAGCGTAAAACCTGACACATTTTGTAAGTTTTGTAAAGAATAACAATGGGAAAGGTAACCAACCATATTTTGAATGGATCTTTATAGGTATGGCATGAACGAATTCACACATATCAGGGTCGAAATGGGATCGGGTGTTTCAACATAGCACCCGGCCCGCCGACAAGGCGAGTGGGAATGCCATGGACCACTCCCATATATCGGACCTGATAGGTGCTGGTACTACATCCTTCTTAGAGCCATACATGAGTCACTATAGCATCACAAGGCTTAGTAATCCTTTACCTAACCAATTATGGCATACTACGCAGGCTCCCTATAATATATAGAGGGAACCAAAATCTACCTATATCTATCTATAGAGGAGCATGTCCCAAGTTGCAGAGAACAATCCGCATTAAGGCAATCAATGTTATGCCTTACTTTCCCATCGTCATTGCCATTATAGCTCGTTTGTAGCCCAGCCCATAAGGAACATGTGGACTTGATCGACTTCATCCCCACCTTCAGGTATAGTTGATTCGCCTTCCTTCGGCTACTTAGATATTTCATTCCGCTAAATACTTACTTAAGCTGGCCGATTAGCTTGGATTGGATACGGTTTCGTGGTGCTTGGAGATCCAGATCACAGATGGTCTATCTCTTCTCTATGTTTCCCTTTCACCTTTGGAAACACTTATTCCTCTCAATGATCGGTCGTGAATGAAGTAGGGGGTGGAGCCCTAGTTGCATGCAGTTCGCTACACGAATTTGACTAAACAAGTAGTTGCAACTTAGGGAGAAAGATCTGAGCAATGGAGGAAGAGCGACAGCTCTGGTGGTTCAATCAATCCCAATTGGCCATGCATAAGCGGCTGGGCAACAAGTGGTTTCGGGGAAAGGTTGTGTATTTTCCCTCATATTTAGAAAAGTAGCTCTGGATCGTGGAATTTCTTCGTGTGTAAGGATCGAATCGTGGGCTAACGAGAGACAAAAAGTAATCGAGTATGTGGAACCAATCGAGTATGGGGCCTTCAATTGCCCATTTTAGTGCCTTTTTGGGGTTTTTATTATCCCCATTCTATGGAGAGAAACAAAGTGCCCAATGCGGATATGGTTTTGAATCACAACTGGGCTATGCGGTTAGCTTTCTCTTTATCGGGGGGGCCTTAATGGAGTAAATGCCAGCTGATAGCTCACGTTTGGGGGAAGGGGGGGTGGATCTGGCAGGAAGTAGTCTCAACTGATGATGGAAGCGGTCCATTGCTCAGATCTTTCTCCCGTGGCCAGTCCCAAGATTTCGAAGACTGCGGGCGGAATAGTTATTCCAACCATGGTGCACCTAACCTAGGCAGGCCAATTCAGTCAGGTGCAAGCGCATAATCTCTAGCATAGACCGATGCTACACCGATCAAGTGAAAGTAACTCACCCGAAGTCGGAAGTATAGATGGCCATACCACCTATGGACCAATCTATCTCCACCTATGGACCAGTCTAATAGGCCACATTAACTGAGTCACTATTATACCCCATATTAGATCATCATGTCGCATCTATTACATACGTAATATGGGTGAATCACCCGAATATCTCTCTGTGGTGTACCAACGTCATAAAGGCAAGGTGTATAGGCCTTTGTAATTCTCTACCAAAGAGATCTCGATTAATAGGCTAGGTGGGAGATGGGAGTGCAGTGGGTGGGGGACATGGGATAGAATTGTAGTGGGTTAGGCCAGGTGGGAGAGTCAATCTCCTTCGGAACCCTCTCTCTCTTTAGTCTTTCTCTGTACTCTCTCTCCTAAGTATAAGAGGGAGGTTCAGAAGGCTGATCAATAGGCCAGGTGGGTGGGAGAGGTTGAGGCACGTTCAGGACCAACTCTTTCAATCATAGAAGGATTTTAGGTTCATTTTGTAAGGTCCATCTTTACTACTGACTTGTACATGCATTCATTTCTAAAGGCACTTATACAATCTTGCATTTATACAGGCACTTAGTCACGCTGACTAGTTAGCGGGGTGGTAACATTGACTAGTTGGGTGGTAACGCCTATTAGTTATCGGGGTGGTAACGCTTACTAGTTATATTCTTCCTTTTAGATTCATTGATCAAATAGTGGAGTGTTGAATATATCGATGGATTGACCGTTTCTGACCCTATTTGCTATGTAGCATGTTTCTTACCCTACACTTAATAGATATATTTGTTCTTGAATGAGGAGAGCTAGATCCATGATTCCATCTACTTTTGTTATACATTAGGTAGGATCATTTTTGGTAAGGAGTGGGCGGATAATCGATGCAGAGATCCGGATAATCGATGCGGAGATGCGGTATCGCTTTCCTCAACAAGACCCAATCTAGAAATCCCCTATAGTCACTTACATAATATCACTCTATTCACTCACTGGCATGGGGAAATACAATGATTCATAGTCCTTTCAGTCCAATAAATAAGTTTAGGCAAGGAAAGTTAGTACGATTGTGAAGGTGGGCTAGTGAAAGTTGTATGGGCTAGTGAAATAAAGCCACCCAGCTGCCCAACCACCTAGCGTTAAAGCCACTTGGTCACCTAGCGTTTAGTAAGGAAAGAAATGGTAAAGAAAGCCTTTTAGGTTAGCCAGGAAGAAAGCCAGAGCCAAGAAGAGAAGAAAGCCAGGAAGAGAAAGCCCTTTAGGTTAGGATTCATTATATACGATTTAATTCCTTTTCAGTCCAATTACTCTTTCTATGAAGGGTGACTTTGTTTATTAAGGGTTATTATCTCTAGGGTTACTAACGCTCTTGGCCTTGCTCAATTAATAAATCCAGACAAGCTACTAAGCTATCGCTCGGGCTATAGGAAATACCTTATCGCTGCCGCTGTTAGGTGCGGCTTCGTAAGTAAGTTGGCTTCTATCTAATTAAGTAGTAGAATCGATCCAGTAGATAAGAAGACCGAACAACTGAAAGCTAGGTGAAAAGGCTTGGGTAACGTAGGTAACATGGTTAACTTGGTGAAAAGGCTATCCAAGGTGAAAGGGCAAGTGATGGAAAAGGCTATCCAGCACTTCTGACTTATTATGTCGGATATCGGAAGTTCTTGGTTGTGTAGGTCATTGCTGGTGTAGGTGTTGGGTCCAGAAGAGATAAGAGATAAGCCAATAAGAGACATGTAACGTATTAGAATATGTGCTATTTACACGGCTATTCAGGATAACACATGAGCAAGTTGATCATTTTTATCTAAGTTGGCTTTCCTTTTAGGCGATTCATATTCCTTCCCAATGGGAGACTTCTTTTACCAATTTCCTCAGGCAAGATAGGGAATACAGATAGCTAGGCAGAATAACATTTTCACAACTTTAATCATAACGTTTTCACCCTCCCAGTCTATGTAATAAATCTATTTTCATTGGTTTCACCGCTTTCTACCTCATGTTTGAACCGCTTTAATCATCCCAGTGAATGGAATCTATCTTTAACCTTTCCCAACCACTAGACCCTAGACCTTTTATTCTTTCCCTCGACCTTCGATTCTTTCCCAACTAATCAAACCAATCAATCTATCCAGGCAAGCTATGCCTTCCTTGGGCCCGGTATCCCTTTTATCCAAGAAAGAGAATATATCCAATCACTTCTATGATAATTACAACTAGGGGAACAACCATTAAGGCTATCCAACAGGTGAAAAAGATAGGTTAACTTGGTGAAAAGGCTTGGGTAACGTGGTTAACTTTGACTTAACTACACCCAGACTTACCCACCCATATAGATAGGTAAAAAGGTAGGGGAAAATGTGACTAGGGTAACGTGGGCAACGTGAGTAACGTGGGTAACGTGCGCTAAGCCCACCCAGTCAAATAAACCTATCCATAGGAGCTAGGGGAGCAGGGGAGCAGGAGAGCCAGTGACAAGTAGAGTAGTTGAATTGCCCAGTAGAGTAGTGGAATTTATCATTGCGAAAAGGCTATCCACTTGAATAAATCTATCCAGTTATTCATAGTGTAGATTCATATATAATTACAGGAAGGGGAACAACCTGAGTGTAGGAAGCTTGCCAGCATCCCACCAGAAGATAAGCGACGAGAAGTCTAGCTGCAGTAAGAGATAAGCTAGAGTAAGATAAGCGACGAGAAGATAAGCCAATAAGAGATAAGAGACAAGCCAATAAGGGATAAGCCAATAAGGGAACATCTTTCTCTAGATTGGGAGCTATATAAAAAAGGGAGTTAGATCAACAGTGAGAGGAAGCTAGATAGATTCTATATTGGAAGCTAGATAGATAAGGAAGAAAGCTAGATAGATTCTATTGGGAGCTAGATCAACAGGGAGCTAGATCAACAAGGAAGAAAGCTTGGAAGGGTTAGATCGATAGGGATCTAGAGAGATTGGAAGCTAGATAGATCAACAGGGAGCTAGATAGATCAATAGGGAATAAAGCATAGAATAGCTTTCCAGTATCCCAATTACCAAAATTATATAACTATAGATAGGGGAACAACCAATGCGGGTGCGGCTTTGCCTTCCTCGACAAGCCCCAGAGAAGAAAACTATCCAATCACTTTTGTTGCTGCCCTGGGAGAGCTGGTGGTTGGGGCTTCACATGCTATTACCAGGTGGGTGCAGGTGCGGGTGCCGGATTCAGGCCCGGGTGCTTGCGGGTGCTTGTGTATGCCTGGTCTCTTTCCTTTCTAGCCTGAGAAATTGCCTGAGCCAGTAACCCAAGCCTGAGCCTTAGAAAGTAACCCAAGTATACAGGGGAGCAGGAAAGCCTGAGACAAGCCCCAATGACTCAATCTCTCTTTCTATTTTCCTTTCACAAAAAATTATTTGAGGGGAATAGTTTTTTGAGCGGAGCGAGTTCCTCGAGAAGAGCAAGCTTTGCGAGTGTGGGTGCTTGGTCTCTTTCCTTCCCAGTTAATCAACAATATATCCAGGCAAGGATAACCAGATTGGTTTGGGAATGGTTTGGTTTGGGGTGGGAATGGGTGGTTGGTATCTCCTCTCCTTTCCTTATTCTAGTGCTATCCCAGTGCTTCCCAAGGAATGAATGAATCTATGGTTCATATGGTCTATGGTTACTAAGACCAGCCCAATAAATATCATTAGTGAAAGTTAGGGCTTTCCTAGCCCTCCTCACCCTTAAGGGTGAGCAATAAATAACCTACCGTCGAGCAAGCAATCATTCCTTTTAGAATATTCGATGCCCTGAATGTTTGATTAATCCATCCCAGCTATGAAAGCACTTCCTGCTAGCTTTACAGACCCTGAATCTAGACCTTAGCTAAGATCAACTCTACTCGCTCAGTACTGGGCATTGGTCCTGCTGTGATAAGGAATTTTGCTACCTTGCCGGCTCTGCTCATGGTAAGATCTTACCTATTGGGGTTATTTAGGTGGCGATTAAACGTACGAAACGGGCCATTTCAGTGGGTTTTCGCGAAACATGCACTCACTTCGTTGAAAGAACCTGCTAGGCTTATAGGTGAGGGGATCAACATCGGGGTTTTACTTAGAATAAAATACAGTAAATATGCTCGATAAGGTTCATTCATAACGGAGGGAGAAAGTGGAGAGAAACCGCGCGAAAAGCTCCATTTCAGTGGTTTGATACACATGCTCTTTATTTTCAATACGTTAAGTTACTCGACCAAAGAAGGGATATATTGATCATAAGGGGAAAGTAGGTCAGGTGTCGCAGTGAAGGTCAGTAAAAGTGCTTCTACTTTCTCTCTACAACAACACATAGCAAAGGTTAGAGAGCATGACTATGGGCTGGTGGGGCGAGAGAGCAGGTGGGATGCCTGGAATAGTATTCGCTTACCTGAAATACAGAATTTGGGTCTACATCCAAAGCTATATCTATCTGGGGAAGGAAGAAGCAACCTATCCTGACACTTTCTAAAGAATAGGATTCTACATACATAGCTATACCAAGGGAAGTTCCATTTCGACAGGGTCATCCGCCCGCCAAATTGGGTACTCAAACAAATTGATTCCCACCTTCGACACCTACTATGGGATTCTCATCATCAAGGAGATTCGGGCTAACCAAATCATCCACAAAAACGGGAAAACTAGATCCAAATGATTCACCAATTGAAAGTTATACCTGTCGATACATCCAATGATACTAGAGTTTGTATTCGAGAGATCCACATTATAGCTGACCCCTCCCCTATCATCCATCCAATCGGTCAGAATATTTGATCTTATTTTCTATAACGAGGTACATTAGTGACTCGTCTGACAAAGGAGGACAAGGAACAAGCATATTATATATTTATATCTACATCTAAATACGAATACACGAATTCTAGGGCCCATCATGTTTGGTGCCCGACGATAAGGGATTCCAGGCATATCATCTATTCTGGACTTACTCTCAGATGGCTCTTTATTTCTACTAAAGAGACTTGGAGGATCTCCTTAGTTCATCCTTGAACTCCCTACCTACCAGTCTAGCCCTGAGTGCCATACCACTTCTTACCGATCCGGATATTGTAAAACTACTGTATATATATTCTAATTCTTTCATGTTCCATTGATTCAGAGTGCCTCATTTCCAGCCGGGGTGCTCCTCCCCCAATGCTATTTCTACAGCACCCAGTTGCACTGCATGTCCTACTGCGGTGTGTTCAAGACCGTTTGAACAATAATAAAGATCATCTAGTCGCTCCTAACCCTCATGTTATTTGGGTTAGAGGCTTCGCTCCTAAGTAGTTCATCATCTGCAGATCTGTAATCTCCCCAGCTTACCGGCATATCAATCAATGTTAGTATCAATGTGGAATGAGTGTCCGGTCATTTTTGGAACAATGCAGAGAAAGTGTTCGGTCACGGTAAGGTCCTTGTAGTTTGGTGTTTCCAGCTGTTGCATGCATATTTGAAAACTCATTCTTTGTTCCGGTCTGCCAACATTATGTTTCATTATTATTGTTAATAATATAGTATTGTGCACGTTCTTTGTTCTTTTCTTTTTGGGGGAGTTGGCCCAGAAAAGAATGCCAGTTAATCTAAGTGGACCAACGAATAAGCGAACATCATGATCCATAAACACGTGCAATTCCACCTCCAACAGGGTGGGTGGGACCACTCGATATCGTCAACTTGATTGAACCCTTACTCCTTCTATATTATAATAGTGGGAATATCATAGTGGATTCTACAGCTCTGTTGGGATATACTTTCATATTGACTGACTTAAGGAACAAAACACTCGGGATAATCCATAATATAAACCTCGATCTCGCAACCATAGCGATTGGGAGAGGGCTCAACTTTGAAAATAGAGAGGGGAGAGGGTCGGGCTTTTGTTTTCTTAAGGGGAGAGCTTTTAGATAAGCTTTTGAAATGAAAGAGGGCCGAGATCGACCCCGATTGCGGGATAGAGATGGTTTTTAGATAAGATTTTGAAATGAAAGAGGGCCGAGATCGACCCCGATTGTGGGATAGAGATGGTTTTTAGATAATCTTTTGAAATTAAAGAGGGTCGAGCTCTCTATTTTTAAGGGGTTACACAGGCGGGATTAGCACTTTCATACTGAAGGGTTTTAGCTTATAGATATAGGGGCTTGGGTTCTGGCTGATAGAGATAGGGGCGGGGCGCGGCTATCTCCCTTCTAGAATAGGTACTTACAGCTTTTAGGGAATGCTGCTAATCAATGGATTCGGAAATCAATGGATTCAGGTTGTCGCAAACTCATTAAATCCCTTGTGATTGTGAGGCAGAATGGGAATGGTACTAACAAAATGCCAGTAGGAATGATATCTGGAATGATATTTATCTCCTTCTGTGTAAATATTCTATATATAAGGGCATGACCTTGAAGTGGGAAGTATGATGGAATGACCAACAACATGGATTGGGAGTGGGCATGACCTGAAGTGGGCTCTTTATATGCATAGAAACTTTTTTGGGGGTCAATGCCATAGGAAATCCCTCTTCTACTCCAAGAGTGGGGTTTAGTGACAAGTCAGCATGAAGAGATTTATCTAGATTGAGTTTCTCCACCAGGGGTCGGCTTTGTTTGTTGCCTTCGAGTTCTTGTTCATAAGGTCCAAGGGTTCATCCACTCGATTTAAGCTATGCGAGGGTATCTAGATCGAATTCAATGATTTGATGGTTCGGCGGGAATGTACATATAGTTCATGTGGTTTTAGCTTATCGGTTGAGGAATTAGATTGAGGGGAGGCTTTCTTATGATTTTGGGCATCCAACTCTAGTAGACATACGGGGTGCCATTTTAAGCTTGCATTCAAGTTTTTAGTTCCCGGGGTGGAGTGAAGAACCAGGAGTGGTTTTAGAGACACTAGCTTTAGGAGTGGTTGCTGGTAGGGTGGGAATTAATGGGCTTCTTTCACCAGGGCCAGTCAAACAAATTATGTATCTGAATGTGGAGATCTTCGTCGGGGTTTGCTTTTATAGAAGCTATATTATGCTTCCCACTTTGGGAAATAGATAAGCTAGGCCATTAGATGGAAATCAGGCTTTTACATTTGGTCCTACTTAATCCAAGCCAAGTTAATATGAAAGTGTTCATGCCATGACGTGTTGAGGCAAGGGTGTTGTTCCACTCATCCAGGCAATACTAAATAGTGAAATGGGCATGAGAGAGGGCAAGAGAAATTAAGGTTTCGAGAACTAGGCAAAGGATTTCTCTGATGTTTGGGGGCGGTTTCCGGCTTTAGACTGAGTTCAAGTTTCCTTACACTAGTTTTACTAGGACAAGGGTTTCAGCTACGAGAGAAGCTTTATAGAAATGATATAACATATAGATCAAATGTTTGAGCAGAGAGGGAGACAACCAATTCATTCATTTATTTCCCTGGTGAAAGAGGATACGAGGAAAAGTTTGTTTATCCAAGCTAGGCTAAAGGAAAGGTTGA
>ML777688.1:1728275-1775875 GCA_009831015.1 Picea engelmannii | reverse complement strand
GGGCTGCAATCGCACCTTGATTGGATTTTGTGTGGCTATTGGGAAGTATCGCCAGCTCTTTCGGGATATTGCCCCCTCTACCCCTCATTATAACCAGTTATTTCATCCTTCACTAGTGTCTCTTCCGGTGACTTCAGACCCCAGTGCCAAGAGCTATTGGAAGGTCTAGTTCTTTTTGAGAGGAAGGACGTTACGTCTTCTAGGACACGAGCATTTGCTTCCTTTTTTTTTTGATTCCTCCACGTGGACAAAACCCCTCTTACCCACATATATGCTTCTTTCTAATTTATGTATGATGCACATCTGATTATAGTTTGACTTTGATATATATATTGTGTAGACCATCACAGCAAAAGGCTCTTGTTTCTATATTTTCTCTCACCACTTGTTGCACACATTTTACACAACTAGTCCGACATCATAGGGGAACCACAGAACCCCCGTCATTCACGACGTTTGCTCAACCTTCCTCCTATCTTAGGAGGAGTATCTGGTCATACCCGCTCATCGGTACCTCCTTCACACACTCTTGTGAGTGCCACTATCTTAGGATCATCTTTGCTTGGTTCTAACTTACTTGGGTCTTCTTCCCAAGGTCATCCGTCCACTCGCTCTCCTTTGCATGGAGGCGGAGGACCCTCTCCCTCTCAAGGAGGGAGCACCAACCCACCTAGTCCCCATCAAGGATCAGGTTCACAACACACAATGGCCAGAGCTAACCCTCCACCCCCACTATAGATGCCATACTCGGCCTCTCTCAACATTCCGGATCTCACTAAGCTCATCAATGATCCTATATTGCATGACACCACATGGCCTGCAATGCCAACCAAACTTCCTTCAGACATACCAAAGTTTGAAGGGAAGGCAGGGGATGACCCCGCCAATCATGTCATGACCTTTCATCTATGGTGTTCTTCCAATAGCATTATGGATGATTCCGTCAGATTGCGACCTTTTCAACGCACACTTACTGGTCCATCAGCCAAATGGTATGTCGAAGAAAAATCAGGGTCCCACACGACCTTTGAATCCTTAGCCAAAGCCTTCTTAACTTTCTTCCAATTACCCATCCGCCATGACAACGGTCTAGAACTACTGTCTAATTTCAAATAGTCCTCAGCCACCCACATTGCTGACCACATTCATGAGTGGCGTAGGCGACGTAGTTTGTGTAAAGCGGAAACCACCAAACAACGATGTCTTGACTGGTTTCTTAGATCACTTGTCGCTCTCCTCGGGAAGGATGTCGCTTCTACCTTCCCTCAATCCGAAGAGGAAGCCATCAGTAAAGTCCAACAATATGACCTCATCTACGCACAGTCAGGGTACTTATACACGGTACTTCCTGATCTTCCCAAACCTGTGCCATTTGGTCAAGACAAACCAGGAATGTCTCACTCAGCAGACGGGCTAATAGGTGCCACCACGCACCATATTCCACAACCCCAACCACCACCGATGTATGGGACACCTCAATACCCACCAGCATATGGGGGCACTTCTTATTACCCCCCACCCCCTTATCAACAGCCGTATTCGGTTGCTACACCTCCACCCATCAGTGGACTGCCACCGACACCTCCCATACATCCACCTCTTCCAAACACCAGTGGTCCCCCCTCCTCATCACCTTATAGTACTAGTGAAAGCGCCACGCCTTCCTATGTACCTTATGGAGCCGCACCACCACAGAACCCTTACTTTCCCTTTTCGGGTCCTCCACAACCCATGGCTCCCCCACATCCTCATACGAGGGTAAATTTTGTTCAACCCTCTGCTGCTCAACAATATCAAAATTTTGAACAGTTGAACACAACCAATCCAACTCATCCTTCAAACAACACCAAGAGGAAAGGACGGAACAGGAATAACAACAATCCTGTTCAAGGTGGGAATCAACCCCCACAGCATCAACCCACTGGGGGCAATCAGAACCAAGGGAACCAAAACCCCCAAGGGGGCAATAACAACAAATGCCAAGGGAGGAATACTGTTAAAACCATTCACCCTTGTGCTCTTTGTGGCATGTATGGTCATTACACTCACCATTGCCCACAAATCGCTGATTTCAAATGGTTGAAGGACTCTGGAAGTCTTCCCCCTTCTCCTGCGCAACCTGCCCCGCAGTAGGCACAACAAAAATATGCGCAACAACCAACTCCCGCCGTGCTGCAAAATCCTATCCCACATCAAGGCATTATAAACACCTAGCAGGACACGCATCATCCCCCACCTCAGGTGGGTCAATACCATAATCCCAACAATCCAGTAGAGCGAACAATTCTCCTCACCAGTGAAGAAGAAATCCTTCTGCAAACACGCAATCATCAGTATCCTGCAACAGCTGAGTCTACACCTCTAGAAACAAACCCTACACCGACGGGACCTCCGTTGGTGATCCCTTGCCCTTCGGCCGAACCACCATTACGCATTCCTTGCATCCCATTGTGCAGGAATGTCCACAACCCACAGGCTAGGGCCGCCCATAATTACAGCTTGGTAGATGACTTAGCACAATCCCCGGTTGCCATGTCAGTTTTGGAAGTCCTCCAGACTTGTCATACTCAGTGAAAATCACTACTTTCCACCCTAGGCGCAGTCGACCCGGCCGATACTCGACTCATCACCTTTGATCTTGATAGCTGCGAACCGCGTCTTCCCGCCGCAGTTGCTATTCAAATACCAGTAAAAATACGGAACATTACCATCCATCGGTGTATCATCGATGAAGGGGCATCTACATGCATCATGTCCAAAACAGTCTGGCAGAAACTTGGTTCCCCGGAACTCATACCTTCCGCCATCACCTTACGAGCTTATGACGGACGACCATCCTCTCCTTAAGGGATCTTCCAAAATGTCCCCGTAGAACTCGGAGGCAAAACTATTCTCATTGACATTGAAGTTATCGACGCTCATCTCAATTACAATATCTTGCTTGGACGTAGCTACATGTATGCTATGAAGGCAGTGGCATCATCCGTCTTTCGGACAATCATGTTCCCCCACAATGGAAAGATTGTAACCATTGACCAAGTCTCCCATTATGAGCCAAACCCATCTGCCAGTCTCGATAACATTCTTCCGCTCATTCACACCAACAAGGATGCATATCCACTCATCGAGATGGGTCCTGGGATTTTTAAAGATCCATCCTTGTTAGGGACGTACCATGGAGCACCACCACTCCTTCCCCCTATTCAAGTATGCGTCATCACTCACCAGGAGGATACTCATCCTCCTCAGGAGGTTTCAGTCATTCCTGACGTCTCAACAGTCACAACGCCACTCCCACAGGAGCCTCCTGCGCATTCGTCGACACCCACAGTCCATGAATCCACATCCCCTCAAGGGCCTAGTCCCATTTGGGAGATAGTTCCTCGACCCCTCACTCAAATTCCCTTCTTTTACCCTCCACCCAGTATAGAAGCTTTCCAGGTAGCCGCAACCCTCACACTACCCAATATGGTGTTAGCAATCCCAGTGTGGTACTTACATCCCCCTGAGATGGTCCCTCGCCCACAGGCAGGACTCCCCATGACGATTCTTGTTCTTACTCCCAATGCTCCCACTACTCCCATACTCCCTACTCCCCCTGCTACAGCCGGGGGCAGGAGAGCGAAGAAGGAGCCCGCAGCTCCACTTCCTCCGCGCATCCCACCACCTTGCGCATTGTGTGACAAAGAGGGTCACCAAACCAACAACTGCCCATCACTACCGGAATTACAGAATTTGATTCCCCCCAATTCAACCTCCACAACACCCATTACTACTGCTACCACTCAACCTTCCAGTAGTAAAGGGTTGAAGACCAAATTCGCGTGCGCCATCTGTTCTGAGTATGGCCATTACACCCATCATTGTCCAACACTTCCTCGTTTTCAGCAGGCATTAGCTATCGTAAGCCGAGACTTTCAGAACAACCCATGCCCTACTACGACATCCACAACACCTCTCACTGACATTCACTATGTCACTACTTCAGTTAATGAACGCATGAGATGCCTTTGCTCTCTTTGCGATTCATTGGCTCATTTTACACACCAGTGCCCGATGATCATCGAATATCGGCAACGTCAATTAGCCTTGCTGCACCGACCCGCAGAGGCCATAATTGACCTTACTTCGCCACTGGCGAATCTTCACGTCATCTCTCCTGAACCCGAGGCACTCCCTATGCCTTCATGGTTCTTAGATGATGTATCTGAGGATTTACCCCGTAACCCACCCAACTCTCCTGCTCATTCCTCTACGGAGACTTTTCATCCCACTACCACGGGTACCCCTCAGTATCTCAATATATGGTTTATGTCGAGTGAACCGTCACCCTCTCCTAGCATTACCTCCTCTGTTTCTACAGTAGGGGGCAACCACACTGTCACTGAGATCACTCCTCACGATCCATTATATTCCCGCCATTTCCAATATGACGAAGAAATACTAGAAGAGCTACAAAGCCCGGACTCTCCCTGGGATGCACTCCATCATCGTGCACTCTTCCTTCCGCAGGACGCCCTCATGCCTCCTAGCCACAATCCCATTTACACGGTCGAAACCAAAGACTTTATCCCATCAGGGCCTATCGATTGGTTCAACAACCCCATTCCTGCACCTGACTCTTTTGAAGAAGGTAATCTGGCTAACATTTCCCCCACCATCAAAATCGACATTTCCATTAAACCAGGCATCGTCGAAGAGATCATCATTGGAGCTGCTTGCACTCCTCAAAAAATCACCGCATACAAAGCCCTTTTCCAGGAATATAGGGATGTCTTTGCCTGGTCATACATGGAGATGCTTGGCCTCGATCCCTCTATCGTCTAACATCGCATCGACACCTGGCCCGACATCACACCAGTTCGCCAGAAACAGCGACCGCTACACCCATCCAAGGCCGCGGCCATCAAAGTTGAAATTGACAAATTGCATACGGCCGGATTCATTTACCCCATCGCTTACACCTCATGGGTTTCCAACCCTGTACCCGTCGACAAAAAATAGGGATCTATCCGCGTTTGCACAGACTTTCACAATCTTAATAACGCATGTCCCAAGGACAACTTCCCAACGCCTTTCATCGACCAGATTATCAATGATTGCGCCGGCCATGAGGCTCTATCCTTTATGGACAGATTTTCTGGCTATAACCAAATTGAAATCCACCCAGCCGATCAGTACAAAACCGCATTCATTACCCCGTGGGGTACGTTTGCATATCGTGTCATGCCCTTCGGCCTCAAAAACGCCGGTGCAACTTTCCAGTGGGCCATGACTTACATCTTTCACGATCTGGCTGCAATCATCCTTGCCTACTTAGACGACCTCACCGCTCGCTCTAAGAAACGCACCCAACATCTCGATGATTTACGAGTCATCTTTCAATGGTGTCGACAATACAACATCCGCTTGAACCCTCTCAAGTGTGTGTTTTGCGTCACTACGGGACGCCTCCTCGGTTTTATTGTTTCCCAAAGCGGTATCACCGTGGACCCCCTCAAAGTCCAAGCCATCACCGAAATTCCACCTCCTCGGAATTTGCGACAACTACAAAGTCTACAGGGCAAAGCCAACTTTCTTAGGTGCTTTGTCCTTGATTACTCTATACGCGCACATGGTTTCCTTCGCTTACTGCGTCACGACATCCCTTTTCATTGGGATGACTATGCCGAACATTCGTTTGACGATCTTAAAGCAGCACTTTCCAATGCACCTTTGATTAGTGCACCTGACTACAATCGCGACTACATCCTCTACGTATCAGCATCAGCTGTATCAGTAGCTGACGTCCTCGTCCAGCTCAGACATGACAATCATGAACACGTCATTTACTACGTCAGTAAGAACCTCTCAGGACCACCCCTGAAGTACAAACACGAAGAGAAACTAGCTCTTGCAGTTGTCCTCGCAGTCCAGAAACTGCGTCACTACATTCTGCTTCGCACCACCAAGGTCATCGCAGATTCCAATCCTATGAAATATTTGCTCAGCCATCGCCAAGTTAATGACAAATTCGCTCGATGGATCGTTATCCTTCAGGAGTACGACCTCGAGTTCTCAACACCTAAGAGTAAGAAGGCCCTCGTTCTCGCTGAACTTGTCATGGCCCTTCCCTCTGACACACCTAGTGCCCCCGTCAATACTGACTTTCTTGACAAACATCTATTTTACATCGCTTCAGATGATCTTTGGTATGGCGACCTCCTCGTCTACCTACGAACTCAAAAGTTCGATAACCACCTATCACGAGATGATCGTCGACGCATTCGCCATCAGCCCCCCCGCTATCTCCTCATCGGTGACATCCTATATCGGCGGGGCGTCGACACCATTCTTCATCGCTGCCTGACTATTGATGAGGCCGACAGGGTATTAAACGACTGCCATAGCGGTGCCTGTGGGGGCCATCTTTCGGGCATCGCCACAGCTCAAAAGATTATCCGAGCCGATTACTTTTGGCCTACCCTATTTCATGATTGCGTTCATGCCGTGAAACGATGTGAGCAATGTCAGCTTTATGCCAACAAAGCCCGCGCTCCCCCCGCTCTTATTCACCCTGTCATTACTGCAAGCCCCTTTTGTAAATGGGGCATTGACTTTATGACTTGTAATCCCCCCTCCAGCAATAGTCACAAATAAATTGTTGTCGCTGTCGATTACTTCACCAAATGGGCTGAAGCTATGCCCACCTTCAACAACACTGCTGACACTACAGCGTGTTTTTTCTTCAACCACATCATATCCCGGTTCGGAGTACCACTCCAACTAGTTTCCGATCATGGGAAACATTTTGAGAATGAGATCTTCGTTGAACTCTCATCTCGATTAGGCTTCTCCCATGAGTTTGCCTCACCATACTACCCTCAGTCAAATGGACAGGTCGAGGCAGTGAACAAAGTCCTCAAGACCATGTTACAACGAACGGTGAATAAACAAAAAACCAATTGGCATCATATGTTATTTTCCGTGCTATGGGCTTATCGAACGGCAGTGAAGACCTCCACGGGTTTCACGCCATTTCACTTAGTCCATGGGGTCGAGGCAACTCTTCCCATCGAGTGCGAAATTCCCACCCTTCGCACCGCAATCGAGCTTTTACCTGACATTGCTCCAATGGAGCAGCGCTTGCTGAACTTGGAGTCTCTGAATGAAGATCGTCGATCCTCATTACAGAACAATGAGGCAGCTAAAAAACGATCCAAGGCTACCTTTGATCGCCATGTCAACCTTCGATCATTTCGCGAAGGCGACCTTGTCCTCGCTTATGATATCGCTCATGATACCTTCGGCCACAGAAAATTCGAATCACTTTGGCATGGCCCTTACATCATCCAACATTGCCTCACCAAAGGCGCATACATCCTGGCCTCCCCCGAAGGCCTATCGCTTAAAGAACCCGTCAATGGGTTATACCTCAAGAAATTTTATGCTGAAACGTAGTCCAGCTACTTTAGGTTATTTTTTCTTTTTTAGCATTTTTTAATCTTTTTTCTCCCTCATCTAAACTATCCCTTGTGCTGTTGACAGATGACTCCTCCACCATCTTACCACATTGGTTACGTCGACAACACCAGTCGTTGGACACAAAATCTCGCTTCGGCTGCTTGGGCTCTCTACACCCCTTCACATGAAATGCTACATTCCAGCAGCATCTGTTTAGGACCAGCAACCAATAACCAAGCCGAATACACTGTTGTCATTGGCCTCTTGACTGACGCCCAACATCATCATATTCGTCGCTTTAGCGTTTTCCTCGACTCTCAACTGGTCGTTCTCCAACTCAACAATGTGTACCGTGTACGCGATCCGTGCCTCTTTCGCAAATACCTGCAGGTTAGATTATTATCTAGACATTTTGATTCCATTACATTTACACATATTCCAAGAGAATTGAATCAAACAACAGATGAAATAGTTAACATGGTGCTAGATTGGCATATATCTCATCAAGCTACACACACATAAAACATCTCATATACCCTGTCACAGCATATAGGTAGAATCAACATCATCAACATCAACACAAAAAACACATGTAAACCACATTTGGATCTCAAAAAGGTGTATACTCATACATATATCAAGGCCTCCCTGACCATCCGAATGTTTACATACAACAAAAATACATCGGCCCTCCGGCCCATACCACATCTCGGTACAAAAATCGGCTCACCAGCCTATCAAAAACAGTATACAAAATACATGATATAATCAGGGTGCCTCTATCGCACCCCCAGCTGCCCCTCCCTCAGGAGGAGGTGGTGGCCCACCCCTACCTGCCCCAGGTGGTGGTGGTGGAGCACCTGCAGGACCCTCCTGCCCCGTCGGCAGGCGTCCAATGGTCATGGCAGCAAGCATAGCTGCTCGACGCATAATCGACCGCCATGGTGGCGGTAACCCTATACACTGCTCTAGGAACTCCCCGTCCTGGATACAAATCCACATGCCCTCAGGCACGTCCTAAAACACCGTCTCAAAACGATGGAGTATATCATCCAAATCTCCTCCGGCTGCTGCTGGAGGAGCATGTGATGGCCCCGCACCAGGGTCATCAAATCGACGCCTCCTCGGTGGTCTCGCAGGCTCTGCAGGTCGCCCCGCAGCCTCATCCCGTCCGCGCCTCTCTCCCCATGGAGGTCTCCCCTCTGGCTGCACCGGCGGTCTGTACAACTCCACCTCATGCCCGCGAGGTGTCAAATCTGCACATACACAAAACAAGCAACAAACAGATCGTATCAGTGTCTATACATCATACATATAACCTGGTATATCAAAATCACAGCATAAATCAAAACATGCAAAACTCAACATACCTCGATGGTCAAATACCTCCCTAGGAGGCAACACCATGTTCGGGTCCCCTCGGAAGTCCACCCCAGCATAGGGGTACTGCAATATAACCTGCGGCATCTGCCGCCATATCTGTGCCGCCTGCGCAGTAAAGTAGTGCCCGCCTTCGCCACCACCGTGGCGAACCAAAATCCGTGCCCACCGCCTCAGTCGAGGCTCTCGCGCCCCAGGCGCCTCCAGCAGAACCCTCGGGCACAACATCGACACCCTCTCCAAGAAATAGGCTACCAGGATGGAGCCAAAAGCAAACTCCCCGGTGCCTGTGGACCGACAACGGTCCAGCTGCGCGATCATCCGCACATGCAGGGTCAATCCCCAGGCGAACCGCTCATGACCCACCACCACCCTTTCCATCAAAAATAGCTCACCACCGCTGATCCGGTGGGTCACCAATGATCCGTACACTCGAATAATCATTGCTGCTATGCAATGATGCAGCAGCGCATCTATCCCACTGATACTCACTGCCATCCCGGACATGTAGTGCCCGCCCGAGCAATATCGCTCGGTGATAGTCCGCAGATGGGTATCCCTCGGCAGCACAGGATCTGCCGGCAACGGTGTTCCCTGGAAGGGGAGCCCCGTCAAGAAGTATATATCCTCCACCGCAGTGAAGGGGATCTGCTCTCCTCGCACGAGGAAGCAGTGCTGATCTGGGCTCCACATCTGGAGCAAGAACTAAAGCAAATACTCTTGTGCCCGTATCAATGGACACTCAAAGAACTTTAGCAACCCACTAGTTGCTAAAGCCGCTCGAACTGCCGACTGTGCATTGGCCACAACATCTCGTAGTTGTGACCAGTCTCGCTCACGCCAACACACATCCATGATCACTGCTCGCCACCTGCACACAACCCAGAGTCCTATGTTAGCTTATGCAACCATCCAAGACATCAAAAAAGACTCATTTTTTACCCTGAAACCTTGTCTCAAAAGCGCGGTTTTACCACCCACAGGTGCGCACACATGCGCACCTGTTCACTATACAGGCGCGCACGTATGCGCGCCTGTTTTTCCCACAGGTGCGCTCGTGAGCGCGCCTGTTCACAATACAGGTGCACGCTAGGGCGCGCCTGTCAAACCCACAGGCGCACCCTGGAGCGCGCCTGTTCACCCCACAGGCGCGCACTCATGCACGCTTGTCTACCCCACAGGCGCGCCCCTAGGGCGCGCCTTAAATTTCTTCTCACGCGCACTAATGCGAACTTATTCAGTGTACAGGCGCACACGCATGCGCGCCTTCCACTAAGTCGCCCGCGCATGTGGGCCCAACCTCTATCAAAAAACCCCCCAAAACCCCTGTACGACCCCCCGTACCTACCCTGCCCAAAAATTGGAAACCTATAGCTATGCAGGATGATCAGACCACTAACCTGCAACTCGCACACCGTCGATCGGATACCTCGTGCTCCCGGAATCACTCAATCTCCTCTGGATCTGCTCGAAAACTCACTGTAGCAGCAAGTACAAATGAGGTGGCAATGTGGGCCCTACAGCTATATATAGGCCTTTTTCCAAACTTCCACTCACCATTCCGGGAGCCCACGACATCCATTTTTCGAACCGTCTTCAGCCATGGGATCAGCATCCCGCCACCTACATCATGGCTGTCCCTGGGCCACTTTTTATCCTGAGCCCCCGAGGCACATTTTTTTTCATATCATGGCCAGGTACGCACGCGCATTGTCACATTTATCTAATACATGTTCATATTTGTTATTATCTTCAGATATTGTTCACTTTGGGTATTTGGTTGTTCAGTGTGCAGGTACTTGGTCATCCTCTCTTCACATCACTCCTTCAGGTATATACTCAATGCTGGCATGTAGTCTCTCCCGTGGTATTGCATTTACATTCCCAGTCACACCCCCTGATTTTGGCCTTTAGGATACCCATTTCTGGCTCTGCAGTACTCACACCTCCATTTGCATTTTTGGTACTAGTACCCGGTAGTTTTCTTACCCACATGAGTTGTCCCATTCATAGCACCTTTTTGCACTCTTGACACTCATGCTGTTCTTCATTACCCTTTAGGGATGGGAGTCCCGGTAGTATTTTATCATGTTGCGGATCAACCACATACTTCTTCTCCTCGTTTTGCTAGCTTCCCATATGGACTCCCAGATCACCGCTTTATGGTTATGTTCTTTTTTACCTGCACCCCCGTAGGATCATGAACCCACCATTTCATCCTCCATCAGTTTGCCCATCTGCGAACCTCTCTTCATTTCACCTACCTCATACAGAAACTCGCCAATGGGGCCCCCACCCTTCATCAGTTTTCCCAGAAATTTCTGCCCTCCCTGGGGCACTAATTTCACATTGGGGCACCCGTTTCTGTATTTTGTACATCTTTCCCACATTTATTCATTATTTCTTGTACAAACGCCTTTATTTTCCGTTATTTACTTTTGTCGTCACCGATGGCGACCTGCTTTCCTTTTTGGCCACATGCAACCCATGTCACCTTTGGTTGGAGCATTACTTCTCATTTACCCCCACCGACATCGTCTATATCTTCAGAGTACTACCCAGACCACTTACCTATACCCTCTGAATTTGTTCACCTTGTCCCGCCTCTGGCACAACTTATCCTCGGTCTTGGCGTCCCCCTGACACTCGACCTTGTCACACAGTTGCGGCCACTGTTTGTCTCATACATTCTCCAACCAAGGGCAGTCTTGAGTCTTCCCACTTCTTGACTTCATCCATGTACCTCTGTCACTTCCTCACCACAGTAGATTCCGTGAAGCCCTTTGCTTCTAGGAGCCGCGTCCCCCTTTTTGTCGACATCAGCACAATTTTCCAGAAGGGCGACAGTATCTTGATTCTCATTTGCCATTTAATGAGAGATCTCGGATGACACAGGGGGAAACACCATTTCTCCCTGATGTCGTTGACCCCCATAACATTCGACGCCAACACTTTCTCATGTTGCGGTGGGTCTTACTTTGCGACTACTGCAGTTTTTATTATCCGTTGCCGAAGACCTTTGAACTTGGTAGGGCCACCAATGCCCACATCACCGTCGTTGTTTATTTCCGTGACCATTACCTATGGTTCAGAGTATGTTCCTTTGCAGAATTGTCTTCTGCCTTTATCATTTCGCCCCCGAGGGCGCTGCAGTTGTCTACACCAACATTTCCGTCATCTTTTTTTAGAGTTACATCATACGAGCATGGGGCATGCCCGTTTCATTTGTACACAGTTGTATATTGTTATGCACCTTATGGAAGGTCAGGTTCTTCCGGTTCCTTTCTTCTCCAAAGGAGTGCTCTACACGGTCCCACTCTTGCTCTCCCTTACAACACCATTCTCAGTAAAAGAAACATTGATGGATTTCGGCTATACGTTTTGCTCCTAACCTCATCCATCAGGGGGCATCTGTTATCACTGAAATTTCATTCGCACATGGTGACAAGAACTCTGCATCGTTAAAACAAGACTGGAGTCATTCATGGCACAAGATTAATTCCACAGCATTGCAAAAGAGTCAAAAACTATACAAAATTACCAAAAATTTGAAGGGCGCTTTACAGAACCTGGGTTTGCGCGCATATGCGCGTAACAACAACGTACAATGCGCGCTTCAGCGCATGATGCGCGGATGTTGGGCGAAAAACCCGCGCGCCTGCTAAACGACGCATTTAATGAAATTGGTCGGCCTCCCAACCACTAATGGATCAGCTCCCAAGTCGATTTGACACCAAATCCGAGCTCAATCCTCATGGTGGGCTGGTCAAAGACCTAATTGAGCCCTAAAGAGCCCCTTTTCACATTCCAAAGAGGTCACATAATAACCCAATGCTTGGCTATAAAAAGCCATGAATAACCACCATTTTCTCAAGGAATTCTTTGTATTGTTATGCTGCTGAGATTGCTAAGGACTCATTCTTTGGCAATAAACATCACAAGCTGCATTTCATAGAGCTTTTCCACCCCTCTCTTGAGTGGATAAGCTTGGATTTCTTTCACCCACATTTTCATCTTTTCATTGTAAGGAGAGCAAGCTTTGAGGGCCTCAAGAGCCTTCCATTGGAGAAAGAAGGGACCCAAGTCCCCTTTCTTCATTGTGCCTTTGGATTTCATCAATAGATCAGCTTATACATTGGTGATATTGGTCCATTTGTCTCTATTTTTCATTTTGTTATATGCTCATAGTTTTAATTTGTTTTAGTTTGATTTTTGTTTATAGCTTTGTTTTTTCTCTTTCTAACCTTTTACTCTACAGCTGTCATGCCTAGCAGAGCCCAACTGGGCATGTAAGCACTCATTATTTGCTCACCTAGTGACGAATTGGGTGCAAACAAGAGATAAACAAAAAGCTCCAGTAGGTAGCCACTCCCTTCTCTGAAAACTGTACATGAGACTGATGCATCATACGGCTCCATCCCGAAAGAAATGGCTCATAAATCCTTATAGTCGGCCACTTACCTGCTCTCCATGCAGGTCAGAGTTTACCTACACAGTACCATTTTGGGCTTCTCGTATGATATCTTATCAGTGGAGGTAATCTAGCAGAGCTCCAATACCATCCACTCCGGCACTGGGCTGCCAGTCTTCCTTCGTCATTATACTGAACAGGTTCTATCCGTAATATTGTTGGTTGAAGCTACTCTGCAGGTCTACTCCCCAAGAGCTTCACCACAACAACAGAGGAACCAACCTATTGCGGTTAGCTCTGTAACTAATATCATAGAAATCTAGCTAAGCCGCTTGGTCGTGGACCAGAACGATTATTCCTTTCAGCTTTTTGTACGCTTACGAGTTTACGTCCATCCCTGGTCGAATACAGTTCCCTTTCTCTCTCACCTTGTAGCCGTCACCCAAATTCATGCAAGTGTGTAGGTGATGGCGTCCACTCGGGCACCTACCTCAGCAGGTCCCGCGCCTGACCTCTCGGTCTTAAGGATCATTCAATTTTCTCCCTCAAGCCAGAATGGTTCTTCTGATTCCCACTGGAATCTCCTTCGAAATGGATCCACAGGTCTATTCGACACTTTACAGTCTTTAGGCCGGTCACTGTTCTCTTCGACGACAGAAGAATAGAAAATCGGGTTTCGAGGTTTTCAAACTCCTGATCTCTCGACTCTTTGGTTCTCGATTTCCCGACTTCCAATATCCCGATGCGCTCCTTTGTTGCCTTAGCTCTGAGCTATACGTTTAGTCCACGCGACCTCCTCTTATATGACCGCAGTCATATTCCTTATCGAGATTCGGGGTTTCGATTGTTGAAATGTAGTAAATCTCTCGTCCACGGAATCCCCGATCTTCTGACTCATGGATTCCTGATATGAATTCACTAGGATGCCCTTCCACCGTAACCAAAATCAATGATGGTGAACAATCGCTGAGATCAACGGCTCAAGATCTCCCTTGGGGTTTCGCGACTTCAATTGTCGAAATGCTTTGGCCCTCGATTTCCCCGATTTCACGAATGTCAATTTCCCAATCAATTCGATCTCAGTTGCACATCCTCAAGGATGGATGGTTCTCGTATGCTTCGGGGTTTTCACTCTGGCAATTCTCGATTCCCTTGCTACGATGAGACGACGTCACCTGGACCCCACACAGAGCTCTCCTCTAGTCGGGAAATCAGACTTTGCGGTTTCGACTTGTGAGAGTATCCTATCCTCAGGACCTCTGAAACACTGATCCCCGAATCTCTTCGAATTTCTGACATGCATCCCAAGTGATGGACGGTTCAGGTCAACCCTCGGGTTTTTCCACTTTACAAAACCATGAACACTCACTTACCTGAACTCCGATGACCACATCCCTGATCTAGATGACCACACGACACGTGTCCTCCCTGAGATCCTATAGCTATGATCCTTTCGCCGTATCGGGGTTCAACAGGTCTTGAATTCTTGTCTTCTAAAGTTCCGAAATGTCGATGGACTCTCGATCCCTGCCACCTATCCCAACAGATGGACGGCTCTGAAATCGTCGGGATTTTCACAATGGATTTCCCCGACTTCTATTCCATGTGACTCCCGATCTCCTGAACCTCGACGCCTCGATATCGCGATGCTTCTTGAGGTTCTTACTATGCTCATGAGGTTTTAAACCCTGTGCAACTCCTGTCAGATCAGACGGCTGACGGGTAACTGATCAATGATTCAACGACTCACGACCCCTAGAGCTTGAACTCCGAACACGGCCGTAACCTCCTCGCTTCTTTGGTAGATCCAACGGCTGGCGAGATTTTTTCAAATCTTCTCCACAAGATCCTAACCGTCGATCTCTTCCTCTTTGATGTTTTCTACGGGTGAACCCAGTATTCCTCTGTGAAAACTGGTCCTCCTGCACGTAACTTTGTAGCGCCTGTTCAAACACTCCATGACACAGACTCCCTGTGCTTCTCTTCGACAAGATTGAAAGCCTTGTCCTTCCTGAGCTTCACACAATTCTGAGTCTCCAAGAAGACTCTTGCGTGCACCCCTTGTGGCAATATTCAAACACTTCCAAGTGTTGAGTACCTTCGACTCTGCGCACACCGGTAGCAACAGTCTTCCAAATGTTTGCTCATGTTTGCAACCCTAAGACTTTCCTTGGCCTGCACACTCCTTGCACGGCTCTTGTGTACCAATTGCGCTTTGGGTGAATGAGGACAAAATTTTAAACTATCTGAGCCTTCTGTCAACGCACTCCTTGCGGACACCTTCAACTGCACTCCTTGCAGGAATTCTTACTCAGATAGAGAAACAATTGAAACTCATTCCCTCTTCCTTTCAGACTTCACTTAGAACATGAAATCATATACACAGCATATCAAAGCAAATGTATAAAAAGAATAAATCATTCATGAGCATATCAATCAACACACATACACAGAGAACAACACAAACCCATGAACTTGAATCAACTTCTTCTATTAGTCCAAATAATTGTACATGCGTGTTTCTACACAGCTCTCTGCTTCTCTTCTATGCTCCAATGCTTCTAACTATCTTACAATGCACAATGAGGGTGTTTATATCCCATTTCCCTCTTGCGCTAACTACTATGAATGCCTCCATCTACTTCAGACGAGAGAAGGGTGCTCAAGGTATGATTACATTAAACCAAGGCACCTTCATTAAATGATCTCATTTATATTTGGCGCATCAAATTCAAGGGAAAATTCAAAAATTTGGCTGGGTTTGTCTAGCTGTCCTTTGTTTTTCATGCTGGCTCGTTTGATGTTGGCGATGCTCCTACATCATACTCCCTAGCTTGAAAAAATATTCATGGGCTCCTGTCCATGAGATCCTGCACGGTCTGTCCATGCTTCAGAATCTCTACTTCATTTTCCCAGCTGGCATCTTCAACTGGATGGTCCTTCCACTTGACCAAATATTCAAATTATTCTTTCCTCATGGTCTTCTTGCTGACTCTCTTGTCCAGTACGCACTCCATCTGTGATCTCTCTGCAACTGGCATATGTTTTTGCCACTGAACCTCTGGCTTTTCACCTTTTGCTCCTATTTCCTCAAGTTTATATGGGTATAAATCTGAGACATTGAATATCAGAGAAATTCTGATCCCATCGGGTAATTCAATCTCATAAGCATTCTCTCCAATTTTCTTCAAGACCTTACATGGTCCGATTTTCTTCATTTTCAATTTATTGTATGTTCCTCTCGGGAACCTTTCTTTCCTCAAGTGCTCTAGAATCAAGTCACCAACCTCAAATTGGATTCGTCTTCGATGCTGATCTACTCTCCGCTTATACTCCTAACTTGAATTCTGCAATCGCTCCTTCACCCGGCTGTGAAGTTCTTTCATTGCCTCTGCGAATTCTTCTACACTAGTGCTCCTAGTAGCAGTCTGTTCCGAATCTCTCAATTCAGAAACTCCTCTCGGTTGCATGCCATATACAATCTGGAATGCACTCTGCCCTGTGCTTCTATTCACTGAGTCATTATAAGAAAACTCTGCCTGTGGTAATATGTTGTCCCACTGGCTGTGGTGCTTCGCTACCAGGCTCTTCAACAAGTCTCCCAGACTTCTGTTCACCACTTTTGTCTGTCCATCCGTCTGAGGATGATAAGCTGAACTAAACAACAAGTTAGTCCCCAACTTCTTCCATAAGGTCCTCCAGAAATGCCCTATGAACTTTGTATCTTTGTCCGAAACTATACTCCTTGGTAAGTCGTGAAGTCGAACGACTTCTTTGAAAAACAGATTCGCGATGTGCGTCGCGTCACTGGTTTTCTGACATGGGATAAAGTGTGCCATCTTGGAAAATGTATCCACTACCACAAAGATCGAATCAAATCCTCTTTGTGTCCTTGGCAATCCCAATATGAAATCCATGCTAATTTCATCCCATGGCCTCTCAGGTATGGGCAATGGTTGATAAAAACCCGCATTCTGCTTCCTTCCCTTTGAATGCTGGAAAATTCTGCATATGTCTACAAATCTCTTGACATCTGCTCACATTCCCGGCCAAAAATATGACTCATTCAGCTTCATGAACATTTTGTCCTGATCGAAATTTCCTGCCAATCCCCCACTGTGTTTCTCATTCAGCAGATTCTCCCTCATGGAGGATTTCGGTATACACAGTTGATTGCCTTTTAACAACAATCCTTCTTGGATCATGTACTCGGCCCACTGGCTTCTATCTCTGAGAACTGGATTCTCAGTTGCTTCATACGCTTCTCCAAAATCTGGATCATCTGCGTACATGTCTCTGAGATCATCAAAACCTAACGTCTTGACTTTGAACTCCTGCAAAAACAAACACTTCCTGCTCAAAGCATCAGCAACTTTGTTAGCAGTACCAGAAATTTGTTTTATCACAAATGTAAAAATTTTCATTTATTCAACCCACTTAACATGCCTCTAATTCAGCTTCTCCTGTTTGGTCACAAACTGTAATGCATGGTTATCACTGTATAGAATAAATTCCTTCGGAATCAAATAGTGCCTCCACTTTTTCAATGCTTGAATAATGGCATAAAATTCCTTGTCATATGTGGAATACTTCACCTTCACTTCATTCAGCTTCTCGCTGAAATATGCAATTGGTCTGTCATCTTGACTTAAGACTGCTCCTATTGCAAACCCGCTTGCATTGCATTTCACCTGAAATGTCTTTTGAAAATCAGGCAACACCAAAATTGGTTGTTCTGTGATATTCCGTTTCAATAGATTGAAACTCTTCTCAGCCTTTTCAGTCTAGTGAAAAGATTTATGTCTTTTCTTCACTGTATCCATCATCGTTGCGCTGATTCCACTGAAATTCCTAATGAATTTTCGGTAGAAACTAGCCAATCTATGAAAACTTCTCACCTCAAATATGTTCCTCGGTGATGGTTAGTTTTTTATTAACTCCACCTTATCTGGATCCATCCTCAACTCATTTGCCGAAATAACAAATCCCAAGTAAACGAGCTCTGTCTTCATGAATGAGGACTTCTTCATGTTTATCAGTAGCTTCTCTTACTGTAATCTCTTCATCACAATGGCCAAATGCTTCAGATGTTCAGCTTCTGTTTTACTGAAAATCAGTATATCATCCAGATATACGATAACAAATTTTTCGATGAAATCTTTCAGGACTTCATTCATCAACCTCATAAAGGTACTTGGCACATTTGTTAAGCCAAACGACATAACAAGCCATTCATACAAACCTTCACTTGTCTTGAATGCTGTCTTCCATTTATCTCCTTCTCTCATGCGAATCTGGTGATATCCACTCTTCAAATCAATCTTTGAAAAGAATTTTGCTCCACTTAAGAAATCCATTAAATCATCCATCCTCGGTAATGGAAACTTGTACCTAATGGTTATCTTGTTAATCACCCTTGAATCAGTGCACATCCTCCAGCCTCCATATTTCTTCGGACCGAGTACTGTCGGAACAGCACACAGACTCAAGCTTTCTCTAACCAAACCTTTGTCCAACAACTCTTGGACTTGCCTCTTAACTTCTTCATTCTCCTGCGGCATCAATCTGTATGCAGCTTTGTTTGGCAAACTGGCTCCTGGTATGAGATCAATATGATGACTCACACTTCTGATCGGTGGCAATGAACGAGGTAGTTTGTCCACTACTATATCAACGAACTCTTCCAGCAATTCCTGAACTTCTTCTAGCAAATCATCCACTCTTGTGCTAGTCAGAACAATCTTCGATTTTCTAACCACAATAAACTATGGATCCTCCTTCTTCTTAACCTCGGTAAGGAGTTCCTTCCCACTCATGAGAAGTACTGTGTTGCTTACCTCCGGTTTTACTTCTTTATCCTTGATTGGAAGAAACTTGTGTGTCCTCCCATTCTTCTCCAGGGTGTATGTGTTTATCCTCCCATCATGAATCACATTTCTATCATATTGCCATGGTCTACCCAGCAATAGATGACAAACATCCATGGGAATGACATCACATAGAATCTTATCATTATATCCACCTATCTTAAATTCAACTAAGCATTTCTTAGTGACATTTACCTGATGTCCCTTTTGTAGCCATGAAACATTATATGGACTTGGATGATCAGTCTTCTCCAGCTCCAGATTTTCTACCATCTTGGTTCAAATGAGATTATCAGTGCTACCGCTGTCCACAATGACCTTGCATGCCCAACCCTTGGTCTTGCAAGCTGTTCTGAAAAGTCTGGTCCTTTGGGCTGAACTTTCCACCTCTTTCTCTGGTGTCAAAAGGAATTTTTGCATCACCAGCGATCTTCCACCTTCACCATCTTCTGCCTCAACATCTCACCTATGTGCCTCGGTGATGTGAGTTTCTCCAGTTTCTTTATTTTTATCAGGACACTCATAAGACTTGTGCCTATTCTTCCCACATGTGAAGCATGTGATTACTCCACCTCTTCCTCTTCCTCTACCTCTAGTACGAGGAAACCTATTATTATCAGCATATCCTCCTCTCTGCTCAGTATGTTGTTCTCTTTTCTCTGCGTATTGCCCTCGCTGTGAACTTCCACCTCTCTCTGTCCGAGTCTGAGGTTTCTTCCAGTCGTCCCGGGGTTTCCAGGTTATTTCTGGGCAACTGATTTGCCTCTGGGCTAACTCCTGCCTCGGCCCCTCTGACTTTGCTTTCAGCTTAGCTTCTCTTTTGCTTTCAAATCCATTTGATAAGCATCCTCCACCATTCGGATGGTCACCATACTCATTTCATCCTGAATCTCATATCTTGGGCCATTCATATACCTGGCCACTTTTTCGTCATTGCTTTCGCGATGACCTACCCTGATATTCAACTTGTAAAACTCTTCAGTATATTCATTCACTGTCATCAGCTTCTGTCTCAGGTTTTGCATCCTCCTGAAAAGAGAAATTTGATAGTCCCTGGGGATGAATTTTTCCTTCATCTTTGCAATCATCCTGTCCTAGCTCTTAATTTTCTACTTGCCTTGGCAATGCCTATCCGCTTGTAGTTCATCTCACCACAAGGTTGCATGTCCTTTTAATCTTGTGACGGCATGCCTGACCTTCTTGTCCTCTTTGATATCTTCATAGTCAAAATAGGTGTCTAGAGCTCTAATACAGTCTAGAAGCTCTTCTACATCCAGATTTCCCTTATAAACTAGAATGTCCATCTTCACCTTTGCACCCATTCCTGCAACAGCTTTAAGTAAGTGCTCATTTGCTGCATCTTCTACTGGGATTTCTTCTTCTCCATGTCCAACATCATCTTCATTTTCAGACTCACTGATATCTCCTACATCAGTTGTGCGCCTTTGTCTTATTTCCATGTCCACAACTCTAGCGCATAAGTTATGCAAATCTCTTTCTACTTCTGGATTCTGCACTTCTCTACCCCTTCCTCTGGGCGTTTCCCTTTCCTCCTCTGGATCGGGTGATTGTCTGTCTCTTCTCCTCGGCGGCATGGAGAATTCTTCCTTTCTTCCTGCTACAGAAAGCAAAGAAGCTTTTCTAAGCTCTGATACCACTTGATGGCATCCACCCGGGCACCTACCTCATTAGGTCCCGCACCTGACCTCCCGGTCTTAAGGATCGTTCAATTTTCTCCCTCAAGTTGGAATGGCTCTTCTGATTCCCACTGGACTCTCCTTCAAAATGGACCCACAGGTCTATTCTGCACTTTACAGTCTTTAGGCCGGTCACTATTCTCTTCGACGACAGAAGAATAGAAAATCGGGTTTCGGGGTTTTCAAACTCTCGATCTCTCGACTCTTTGGTTCCCGATTTCCCGACTTTGAATATCCCGATGCACTCCTTTGTTGCCTTAGCCCTGGGCTATACATTTAGTCCACGCGACCTCCTCTTATATGACTGCAGTCATATTCCTTATCGAGATTCAGGGTTTCGATTGTTGAAATGTAGTAAATCTCTCGTCCACGGAATCCCCGATCTTTCGACTCTCTTCGGATTTCTGACACACGTCCCAAGTGATGGACGGTTCAGGTAAGCCCTTGGGTTTCGCCACTTTACAAAACCATGAACACTCACTTACCTAAACTCCGATGACCACATCCCCGATCTAGATGACCACACGACACGTGTCCTCCCTGAGATCCTACGGCTATGATCCTTTCACCGTTTCAGGGTTCAACAGGTCTCAGATTCTTGTCTTCTGAAGTTCCAAAATGCCGATGGACTCTCGATCCCTGCCACCTGTCCCAACAGATGGACGGCTCTGAACTCGTCAGGATTTTCACGATGGATTTCCTTGACTTCTAGTCCATGTGACTCCCAATCTCCCGAACCCCGATGCCTCGATATCCTGATGCTTCTTGAGGTTCTTACTCTGCTCACGAGGGTTTAAACCCTGTGCAACTCCTGTCAAATCGAATGGCTGACGGGTAACTGATCAACGATTCAACGAATCACGACCCCTAGAGCTTGAACTCTGAACGTGGTCATAACCTCCTCGCTTCTTCGGTAGATCCAACAGCTGGCAGAATTTTTGCAAATCTTCTCCACAAGATCCTAACCATTGATCTCTTCCTCTTTGATGTTTTCTACGGGTGAACCCAGTATTCCTCTGTGAAAACTGGTCCTCCTGCGCGTAACTTTGTAGTGCCTGTTCAGACACTCCATGACACAGACTCCCTGTGCTTCTCTTCGACGAGCTTGAAAGCCTTGTCCTTCCTGAGCTTCACACAATTCTGAGTCTCCAAGAAGACTCTTACGCGCACCCCTTGCGGCAATCCTCAAACACTTCCAAGTGTTGAGTACCTTCGACTCTGCGCACACCGGCAGCAGCAGTCTTCCAAATGTTTGCTCAGGTTCGCAACCCTAAGACTTTCCTTGGCCTGCGCACTCCTTGCACGACTCTTGTGTACCAATTAAGCTTTGGGTGAATGAGGACAAAAGTTTAAACTATCTAAGCCTTCTGTCAACGCACTCCTTGCGGACACCTTCAACTGCACTCCTTGCAGGAATTCTTACTCATATAGAGAAACAATTGAAACTCATTCCCTCTTCCTTTTAGACTTCACTTAGAACATGAAATCATATACACAGCATATCAAAGCAAATGTATAACAAGAAACAATCATTCATGAGCATATCAATCAACACACATACACAGAGAACAACACAACGCCATGAACTTGAATCGAGTTCTTCTATTAGTCCAAATAACTGTACATGGGTGTTTTTACACAACTCTTTGCTTCTCTTCTATGCTCCAATGCTTCTAACTATCTTACAATGCACAATGAGGGTGTCTATATCCCGTTTCCCTCTTGTGCTCTCAAACAGTCTAATCTAGAATTAAATTTCTATCTACCTGCATTAACTACTATGAATGCCTCCATCTAGTTTAGACAAGAGCAGGGCGCTCAAGGTCTAATTACATTAAACCAAGGCGCCTTCATTAAATTATCTCATTTATATTTGGCGCATCAACTTCAAGGGAAAATTCAAAAATTTGGTTGGGTTTGTCCAGTTGTCCTTTGTTTTCCGCGCTGGCTCGTTTGATGTTGGCGATGCTCTTGCATCAGTAGGCACCCCCCAAACTAAACAAGAAGGCAATTCTCACCAAAAACTATTAGACCCCGAAACCTAGGAGCACCCCTTTACTGCATATCCATACAAGACTAAAGTAGGCGGTTTTAGGTATTACGTGCAAGGTACCTGATACTCAGAGTACCCCATGATCCCAAAACAGAGGTGGCTTTCATCTGAACGGGTTCAAACATCAATGCTACGCTTACAAAAAAGACTACCCTTTTGATTCCCGAGAGCTTCGCAGGGACCTTACAACAATGGATCTACCCATATAAGGTTTATTACACCAGGCTCCTGCAGAGAGAGGGAAATCTTGATCCCAGTGGATATCGGATGCTCAGCTCCGCACAAGATAAGGATTAGCACACTTTCGGAAAGAACATGAGATCATGAGATAGTAAAAGATCTGGCATGCGAAACATGACGATCGTTAGAAATTCACAAAGAATAAATGCTATAATATACTCCTTTCCGTAACTTGGAATATTGGACCGACCCACTAAAATGAAAATAGGGATTGAAACCGTAGTAAATATCACAGAGAATGAAGAGAGACCATCTATACCCATATGTAGATTGATGCTTTCATAAGTCAACCTTCGAATGCTTTCCACAAATTGGAATTTGGCCTCCGAAGAATCAAATTGTACCCAAAGAACAATAGAGTACAAAAGAGTAAGAAGAGAGGCACATGGACCAATGAATCGTATCAGTCGCATTCCTAGAAAAAGTAATAATGCTTCCTAGCACGGGACACAGAATAGGACCGCTTAGATTTCAACAGTATTCACAAGGGAGAAAGGGAATAAAATAAGCTTTAGCCGGTGAAGTAAATCTGAGTTAGTCCGCAGTGTGAGATCAATTATCATTATGAAATCAATGTGATAATATCGTAAGGTAAGGTTAGCCCAATAGGATCAATTCTCGTTATGAAATAAGGGATATATATGGAGATAATGACCTTGAGTTAACGAAATATAGTATACTATCTCTTTATTTCTTAATATACATTGTTTCTGTTTCCACCAGTTTGTCCCTATCATGAATGTTTCCACCATTGTTATATTAATCCATTCATCCTTAGTGGGTTGGCTCGTCAGCTGCTAGAATGCTTTGGTTGTGTGATTCTTTCAATCCTTCTCCCCATTCCGGTACCTCCATGCTCAGTAAGATAAGGTATCCAGATCAGATAGATAAGGAAGGAGGGAAATCCCTAAATCATTTCCTATGATGACTCGAAGGGGAATAACCTTACCGTTGTAATGCAATGCTGGGGTCTGTCTTTCATAACTGCTCGGGTCAAGTTCAGCCTTTCAGGATTGTCGTCTATCTCCTTCCTTCATACATAGGACGGGGTTGGGACATGGATAAGGGAATAGAGGTTGTCTTAGGACGAGGGCTTATAAAAAGGGGCGATAAAGTAACTGGTGGGGGCATAGCAACGGGGGGTAAAACGTGTAATGAGAGGCATTTATGGAGGCTGAGTTGCTGAAGAGCACCTGGGCGAGGAGGAGGAATGGTGGCTGTTGTTAATTTATAAGCCTTTTTTTCTTTGAAGAGAGTGTAGGTATTACGTTGGGCGTCGTAGAGAGCTCGACATTGCTGTTGGTAAGGAGGGCCTAGGATCATATCAGAACAATCAAGGGGAGAGACATCTCAATAAACGATGTCTTGGAAAGGACCAATGGCAAACGTCATAGCACATCATTTATTTATTAGAAGACGAGGCCCCTGTTGTTGTACCCAACCGAGATGATATGGGGAGGGATGATTAGTTGTGGGAAGTTGTAGGCATTGTACAAAGTCATGGGATATTAGGTTTTTTTTACTTCCATTGTCCAGAATGATAGTGGCTAGCTGGTCTTTAATCTGGCAATTGTGAGTGAATAGGAAGTTGTGAGAAGGTTGTGTGTTGTCCTGTGTTAGAAGAAGGAGGGAGGGATTGGTTGTGCTAGGGTTGGGAAAGGATACAATTTCGGGTTTTGAGGGAGGTGAGGTAGTTGGGGGTGGTTCTTCAGAGTCGGGGTAGGATTTATCGATAAACAGAGCTCGGGATGCTATTTTACATTTGAGGACCCGACAATCTATGACAGAATGGGTGTGGATTTGATGGAAGTGACACCATTGGTTGGGGCTAGGTGAGGAAGGACTAGTAAATTGACAGTTTGGAGGTTGGGTGGGAGAAGGTCTTGGGCTCGTCAGAGGGTGGTGAGGATTAGGAATGGTATTAGGGAGGGTATTATTCATTAAAATCTCCAGAGATGTCCATCCTTAAGGGGAGAAACTCCCTTCTCGCCCCTCAATACACTTGCTATAACATGAAGTTATCCTGACATTTCCATCATTAGTTCTTGCCAGCTCAGAATATTCGGCAGCAAGAGAGACATTGACTTATGGTTCAAGTTCAACGTCAGACGTAGGTTATTCAACTATTTGTGTTTTACTTTAGATCATATTGGAGGTGTCGGGAGATGGCAGCTGGAGAAGGCCATTCCTGGTTGGTTGTCTAGCAACAAAGTGAGGACGAATTGGTTCATTCGGTTGGGTGACATCTAATAGCCGCTCGTTCTGGCCTACTTGGCTCAGCGATTTAGGAGCAATCAACTACTATTAAGAGCCAACCTATTCAATATGAGGAAAGAAATGTAGTTCGAAGTAGTAGCAAATGGAAGAGCACTTGGGAAAGGAAGCCATAGCAGTGGGGCCTCCCCTTAATATTATAGGTGATCATTCGGGGATAACCCCTCTTTGTGAAGTTCCCTTCACTCAGCTTCAGACCTTTCCCCCCTCTACTCTATAGTGATTAACCCCCACAACAAGTGGGAGGAATCTGATTAATATGGCATTGGGGCTTACTTGTTTGTTTCAAAATCTCTTCCTTCTTTCTCTAGTTAATGATGGAGAGAATGACTGTGTCCGAAAATTCGATTGTACTTGCCCCTCTAGTATAGTTTTGATCAATTTTCCCCTTATAAAACAATATTGATTTTTGGTGGGGCCTTTCTTGTTAGTTCGTTGTTGGTCGCTCACTGCACTCACTTCGTTTCATCAACACTTCACCATCTATACATACGTATAATTGTATAATCTTATGCTATTTTTTTCTCCTCTTTATGTATGTATATGCATAAATATATTCATGACACCAATACAATAGGGAAACCAACGACTTTCCTATTCATTTCATTCTATTACTTTACTTACTAACTGAAAATGCTTGCAACACTTCCCCGTCCCCATCTATATAGTTGTAGCAGCGAAGGAACTCCCTAGAGAAAGGAGAGTTTAGTGGTGAAGAGTGAGTGAACCCATCCATATATATATATATATATATATATATATAATGAATGGGGGTGCCTGTGGTGATAGTGAGCCAACCCCACATGAGAGACAACGAACCCAACCCACGTAAAATTCGATCACTAAGGCAATGACACTCGCTCTAATGAGAGAGTGAGGAAGGCACTCACTCTAATGAAAGGGAGACGAAGGCACTCACTCGAAGGAGAGGGAGAAGAAGGCACTCATTCAAACAATAATAGGGAAAGGAAGTTTGTGTAGAAACGATGAAGGATAACCAACCCAATTAAGGACCCATAAAAGAACCTACCTAGTTCTTGAGGAAGATATGGAAGAGGAAGTTGGAACTAACTAGGTCTTATGGATCTACCTATAGCCATGTTCCTCTAGTCCACCCACTCTCCCCCGCCTTCTTTATCGTTGATCAGACTGGGATGTGTGCAAACTAACAGTTATGCTGGGAAGGACCTTATGAGCTTAGGCATGTCCCTTCCTTATGATATGTATAAATGAAAACATCTATGGTTATAGGCTTAGTAGGATCAAATGACCCGTGTGCAACCTACTATTTACATGCACACCACCTAATAGAACATTGTTTCTTTTGTGCTTCTTTCTTTTCATTTGGAGATGATACTATGATAGTGGTATAGATATCTTGGTGTGGGAAGGGTGTGTAGAAGGATGGAACGTGGGGTGCTAGAAGGGCGACGACTAGAGTAAGGTGGGGATGAAGGGCACTATATTTAGACCCGATGTTTTGGTCATGCGCATATCATTCTTTCTTTTAGTAATATGTGATATGGAGGGGGGTAGCAATATAAGAACATGGCATGTAGGTAGGTCTTAATTATTAAGGAGAGGAGAACCAAGCTCTCTCTTCTTCGCATTGTAAGTCGTTGAAAGAAAGAAGAAATATGTAAGGCATTGAAAGCCCTGTATTTCTTCCCCCCAAAGACAGAGTATACATAAATACTTTCCAGGTGTAACACGGGTTAAAAGTAGCAGGCATAGCTAAGTGTCGTGTTAAAACCTCTCAATAGTTGTGTTTCAAGTTATTACATATGTAATAAGGCACTTTCACTTGTTTCGGGAAAGGGCAAAGTTGGGAATGGGCAGCTTTCAAAGTCAGGAAAGCAGAATACCCCTAAAGGGCCAATGTTCTAC
The DNA here is from genome assembly GCA_009831015.1 of Picea engelmannii. NCBI lineage: Eukaryota > Viridiplantae > Streptophyta > Pinopsida > Pinales > Pinaceae > Picea > Picea engelmannii. The sequence continues at coordinate 1,748,623 of ML777688.1, read as the reverse complement.
ATGCGAATGCACCTATTACTTGTGGCATTGGCCCCCGCTCCCTATTCCTTCCTTCAAGTAACGACAAAACTAGAGACTCTCCCATCCTCTTTCCAACCCCAGATCAAAGTGAGACCTGCCTTTGGAGGTAGGATGAGTAAGAGAACCTTTTTTCGTGGAGCCACCACTCACTTCCAATGAGGAGACCCCTACCTATATGTATGTATGTAGTGGGGGAGCATGTACTATTACAGGTTTGGAGGCATTTTTGGTACAGATTCTGTATTAAAATAGCTACGCCTTACCTTATAGTATCGTTCGCAGATCATTCCCGTAGATGTCTATTTGCCAGGTTTCCCACCTAAACCAGAGGTATATATGCTATAAAGAAAATTCGTTAAAAGATAGCTCGAGATATATGAGGACCGAGCTCCAACAAGGATAGAAGAAGAATAGTTCGACCATTCACATCCACCAATCAGATTTCCATAATCTTTCAATAATGGATGGCGTGAAACCAACCACCATCCTTACTTTTTATTTGCACTTCATTAATCAAATCCTTTTGTTTCCATCCCTTCTTATGGGTTCGGAGGCCGGCTTATCAGTGCAAGCAAGTGCCTGGATTACTTGACCTGAATGTGCTAACGGACATGCAGGCATGACCTAACGTACGTCGTTACTGACTAAATAACTTGACTATTCTTGCAAGCTGTCGAGTGCAGCTTTCTACCTGCCCTAACTGAATAACTGGATTCATTTCAATCAAAAGATATTTTGTTCTTACAGAATGGATCAGAGATTGATTTCTTGGATGGATCTATTAGAGCACTGTTGGCATAGAATAATTTTCCATCGCTGGCATTTCTATTAGGATCTATTATTCCTAACTATTGGCATAGAATAATTTTCCGTCGCTGGCATTTCTTCTTCCTTCTAGCTAGCCCAGATAGGTTTTTTCTACTTGTATAGGAAGGAGGTTTCGAGTACTTGTTCCATTTCTTTCATTCAATAGGACCCTATTTTATTAATTGAAGGGGGTAGATGGAGTTTGGCCTGAAAGATGTTACTCTTTATTGTGGGGTTTCCCCATGAGTCCCTATAATGGATAATGGATGGCTCTCTTTCTCTCTCTCTCTCTCTCTAGGTGGGGGGCATATGCTTTTCATTCATGGTGGTTCTAGCCCTAAACAAGCCTTTTTCGTATGAACCCATACCATTACTTTCGTTGGCTGGAACAACCAACTATCAAGGAGGATACTATGGTGACCTTCAATCTTACCCTTGATGAGATGGCATCGACGCGCACCGAAGGCCTTGTTCTTCAAAGTTTAGGATCTTTAGATTAAAGACCAATGGGCCACCATCGAAGAAAATAGGCTAGAATGAAGCCCCTGATGACTACCTCCTCATGAGTGGTTGATTGCTTGTTGTTTTTGGCCTCGTGATGGTAAAATATCGTAAGAATATTGTATAAAAGAGTGGTAGTGTGTAAAGGGAGTAATCAAGAGAAAGGGTAAATTTGTGTCATCTCTCCCATCTTGAGAAGAGAAGGCCTAAGCAGTTCTACCTAAGTGCTTTCATTCAGTTGTGATATAAGGCTACAGATCTAGTTCTTGCAGGTAAAGAGTTGGTAAACCAGGGGGGTGGTTCATAGCATGCCATCCTCCTCTCCTCTTCTACGTCTCTTCCAGGTCAATCCCTCCACGCACTGAACCGACTAAATGGACATATGACCGATCGGTCGAGCATGCATACATCCACTCACCCTCTAAACCACCCTATGATCCATACATCTAAAGGAACTCACCCATACATCGAGACCAGGGAGAGCTCTCACCCACATCCCTCATCTGCGGCGGGCCCTACCCTATCTACAACTCTCCACCCACGAACCTGCCCTTGATCGAGCCCACCATCGATCAACCTCCCCCCTCGATCAACACCTTCCATCGATCGAGCTAAACAATAGGGAAGCTTGCCATCGATCCGGCTGAACAACAGGGTCCAGTCCACTCCAAACTAAAAGTAGCCTGCCATCGATCAACTCAACCATCCAACTTTAGAAAATATTTCATTGGCTCAGTTCAATGGCCAACTACTCTGGCTCCGACTCATATATATTCATTCTCCTACATACATACATACATACNCACACACACACACACACACACACACACACACACACACACACACATATATATATTATCCCACATACATATATATTCATTCTCCTACATACATGGGAGGGAACGGTAGTGAGGGGAAACGACTATGCGCTTGATGGATCAAAATGATCTACCAAACCTCAATACCACGACACACCTACCAAGCATCTCAAGGCCTCCTAATGGCATACCCAGGCATACCCACCAAATTCCCAGGCATATCACTATACAGATAGCTAAGGTAGGCATATAACCTACCCCTAACCCACTCTGCGTCCCCAGGCATATCACCCACCCAACACTTACCTAGGATGCGTATTGAGGCACACCAATCCCATATCACTATATGTGATGCTAGGGAACCTCCACTTGCTCAACTCACCTAAACTCACCTTGATAGGGAGTTATCATAGTGAGCCTTAGGGGTATACCTCCACTGCCCTAACTCACTTAGTTTCACTAACCTTGATAGGGAGCATACCTCCTCACTTCCTAGGGAGAAAACCTCCTCACTTCCAAGGATCATACCCGAACATGCCATGTAAGGGAGAAATGCATTTAAAAGGATCTAACCCCAAAACGCTATTGACAAGGATCCCCAACCACGCTAGGGAGCATACCTCCATAGGAACTGCAACTGCCAAGGATCATACCCCAACACGCTATTTCAAGGAGCCTCCTATGTCAAGGAGCATACCTCCTAAGCAACCCGGTAAGGCATATTATACCCTGCTAGGATCACTTGCTTAACTCACTTACTTTCACTCACCTACCTTGCTAGCATACCTCCTAAGAAACGGGATAGGCATAACCTACCTTCCTTTCCATCATACTAAGATAAGGAAGGGGATAGACAGAGAAAACATAACATCATAGAAAGCTATTTTTAGACCTTGAGTATTTACCTTTTTCATTTCGGTAACTAGGATAGCATACACGGAAAACCTCACTTTATTTATTTATTTATGGATAGAGCATTAAACAAAGTGTTTCTTTAACGTATTTACCTGTTTCATTTCGGTAATTAGGGGTAGATAAGGAGAATACATAACTCCATAACACTATTACACTTGCTATTTTTAAACCATGTAATAAGGAAGGCGTTTCCTTTCTAAGGTGTTGTGTTCATTCTTTATGCTATATTATCTGTCATCACTTAAAATAGATCGTAGAATCAGAATGAAATTAAGGAGTGGTGTAACTATTGTTTTTCCTTGCTTGGATTTATTAACTCTTTCTTAATGTAATTACTTAAATAAGACGTGGAGGCTATTAACTTATCTTCCATGTTTTCTCTTTATTCTATCTTCTCTAGTTACCGAAATGATACGAGTCAATAAAGACTTGAAATGATACGAGACAAGATGGCCTTGGTTTGGTTTTGGTATAGTAAGAGCCCTTAAAATACCTGGTGTGGGCCTTCATTACATAATTAAGTAAAAGAAGACCCTCATTCGTACAGTCAGAGGTTATTGAAAGACTTACACCTAGTAAGAGACGAATGAATTTCCAAAGTGTACATGGGTGATAGTAGGCATAGCATTGAGGGAATAAAATAGGGAACTAGTCATAGAACATTTTTAAGGTAAGAGGATTTGTAAAAACTTGACTAGAGGCTTTGTAAAGACTTTCCTGGTGTGGGCCATAAGAAGGGCCAGGCCCGAAAAGCAAGGGACGACTTGCTTTCTTATTTCCTTGGCCTCCTTATTTCCTTAGAGAGCTAGAAGGCAAGTGAGGGTTATCCCTCCCTGGTTTATCTTCCCCTGTAAAAGAGCACTTCTAAGTGGGGTTCTCTCTTTCTTTATTCCTTTTTCCAACCCTCTTAGATAGGTCCTTTCTCTTCCCCTGCTATTTTTATACTCGAAGGTTTCTATCTTCGCCTTAGTTAACGAAGCGTCCTTTTGGGTACTTTATCAATCATATAGTCAGGTGACATCATATTATAAAGATAATTCATGTTGACCCGAAGGTTAGAATTAGGCGGAAGAAAGCGGGTGGGTATTTCACGTCGTTTCCAACATGGCAAGCGACATATTCAATGAAAAGAGTTTGGAGAAAAAGTTGAATCCCAGAGACGGGGGAAAACAAGTTTTTTTTATTGGTTCGACTCCAAGGAGTCTCTAGCTGGGGAGTCATCTCTCTGGGTGGTGTGAACGCCACTTCCCCAACGACAGTGACAACAACACCTTAATTGTTGGAAGAGAACGTTCAGGCGTGGGGAAACACCTCGAGTCTTTCCTCGAGCTGAGTCTTTGTTTAATGGAGATTCGAGCAAAGCCAAGGAGATAAGTCGTTGTTTTAAAATGTCCAGAAGCTTACTACACTTCTTTCCTTTCCCAAACGGGCCTAAACACTTCAAATTTGAGGATCTTTAGATTTTGGTCTTTGGTTCGTTTCTCACCCTTGATGTCACTAGCATTCGAAGGGACTAGGCTGGGTATTTTCTTCCCCGATTTGAAAGGCGAGTCAGAAGGCCAGCAATGATCCCTTGATGGTTTGGTATGCGGGCTCGGTACGGGCTCAGTGCGGGCTTGTTAAACGGGCTTGGTATGGACTCGAATATTTCCTATGGATTATATTCTATTTTGATAAGGCAATAAGTACCCGTTGGAATAACCGTTGGAATCGGAGATAAGTATCAGAGATCAGTACCCGATCAGAGATAAGTATCAAATATAAGTACCCGTTGGAATACCGATAGAACAGTACCCGTTGGAATCAGAGATAATCCGCAACCTCCATTAATCCCTCTTTCCTCGGGTTAATCCAGATACTCATATATAATTGGAATCAGAAGTACGCATTGGACTCAGAAGTACGCAGAGGACCTTATTTAGTAAATGAAATCTTTTAAGGCGAGCATGTCATCATGTTTTTTCTTAAATGCTTCCATCATTGCCTGTCTATCCTTGCTGTTGGCCCCTAGAGCATTGGTCTACTCACGCTTCTCAATGGATATGCTCCGAGATTGCTTAACCCACTGAGTCAAACTCTCTAGCTAAGCTCTCAACTTTACCACCAAATCATTGTAATTTACTGAGGGTGAAGGCATTATTGGAACAACCTTTCAACCTTGGCATCATGAACTTCCCACTCCAAATCTTGAACTTGGCTCTTGAGTTAGACATTTTATTTAAGAGCCTGTATAAGGGTGAGAAAACCCTGTTGTGACTCAATATCTGCTAGTCGTGCCTTAAGCTGCCCCAACTCATTGGCCATTTTATAGTTATCTACATCCAAAACATATCTAGCTCGTATGCGCTGTATGAAATCATTATGCTTCATGGGATCACCAAACTTTGACTTTTGAGTGACCTTGTCCTTCAGTTGCTTACTTTCTTTGTCTTTGGCATTCAACAAGTCCCGAATGATTTTAGGATTGGGGACTTTGGATGTTTCCACCAATTCATCTTGCAGGGCCTTTATTTTATTCTCTTGTTATTTTCCCAAAGCTTTGTGGAACTTTACATCTTCATTCAAGTTAATTGCCTTCTTTTCTTCTCTGCCTAGATCCTATACAACCCTTAAGTAACCACTATATACATTCTTAACACTGGCATCAACGAATGTTATTCTGTCTTCATCTCGGACAATAGACATATCCAAAGTAATCTGCTTCACTTCAAAATAATCAATGGCCATGTCATATTCTTTCTAGTCCACCTTCGGTGTAAGAGTGGAGAAGGACATAGTATCATTCTTGTAGCTCATGTTATCTATAAATCTGGTGGAATATTGGGCCTCAGGATCAACATTGGACAAGTTTTCATTCCTCCATTGTTGGTATTTTGTTTGATTGAGAAAAAATGCACACAATGTGATGTGTCTGAAGGAGCTTGGATGACAAGAGAATAGGACAAATCCAATGACTAATCTGTGGAAAGGGTGTGTGAAATGATCTCCTTGCCTTTATTTAATTGACTGTGTGACAAGGTAGGATAAATTATTGGAATTAATGGTTCCATGGTCAAAATGGGAGGCAAAGGAATTAGTCTCAGTTGGACATAGACTATGATAAGTCAGTTGTTACCTGTTGGCCGATAATCAATCTCTTTCCTGCTAGTCATGATGACCGTTTCCCACTGCTGCTTGATTGGGATGGCCGATAATCAATCTCTTTCCTGCTTTTCATGTAGGCAGGCCTTAGGTAGGCAACTTCTGAATGCCACTTGATTGCCACTTTTCAATCACCATCACTTTCGAACCAAGGAAAGGATCTGGTGGGCAGAACCTCTCTGGGTATGACCTATAAGGGCCCAGAACCTATAAGTAAGGAGGGGCGGGTCGAACCTCTAAGAGTAATCCCTTCCAGAGTATGACCATCTATCTAAAGGGAAGATTCTCCATCTCTTCCTGGGCTAAAATAGGTGCCCAGTCATAACCATTCCAAGCAAGCAATAACCATTTCCCCATTCCAGCGACTCCCACGCCTACTCCTAAAGTGGGAGAGAAACCTTGAACCTCGCTAAGGATAAGTGATTATAACGACCCTCAGCACCTAACATCTTGACTCTAGAGTTCCGGGGGATCAATCCTATCCATTCCAATCTATTCCAATTGGTCAAGTTTCAGAATGTTACATTTCATTTTCAAAGAGCAAATCCATTCAATTCAATAGTTCATAAGCAGCCATTATTCATTACTCAAAAACATATAAGTTCTGGATCCGGGCCCAGAAATATGTACACTTTTTCCCTTATTCTCCAATAATATAGAGATTCAGATCCAGTTACTGATCGAGGGTGATTATTTCCGTATATGGATGGGGAAAGGCCCCAAAAGAATCATTATCTTGCCTACCTATCTTGCTTGTGGGGAAAGGCATGCCCAATCATAATTAAGTACTCTTTCTTTCCTATCTGGATGGCTTTCTTAGCTAGGCGGTCTTATGCCTATCTTGCTTGCTTACAGGAAACTCACTCTCCTATTGCCTATCTTGGCTAGTTGGTCTTATGCCTCTCTGGCCCTCCTCCCAATAAGTCATTTAGGTAGAATTATCTCTTGCCTCTCTCTCTGGCTGGTCTCCTCCTCCTGATCGAGAACGAATTTGGCGGCATGCATTTATTCGCACTACTTACATGCCTACCTTCCTCACATGCCTCCCCAGGATATTTTAGAAGGGCTAATGCCTCACCTCCCTCTGGTCACCCTGCGGAGGCCTTATGCCCAGGCCTTATGATAGCGTAGTGAGGGTAGTAGGCATGCCAGCCAGTCAAAAGCATGCCCTCTGGAGAGGCACACATGCTACCTATCCAGGTAGGGGCATATTGCATACCAAGCTAGGCATAGATATAAATAGGGGCATACTTCACACAAGATACGTGGGTATCTTATCTATATGGATGAGGTAACTACTGCCATGCCTTCTTTTGCTGGCCCGGAAAGACATGCACTTAAACCCTTCTTCTTCGTGTATTTCTCGGGCATATCACTTGCTTTGTTCATTACAAGGACTGCCTTCTCTATCACCAGCACCATCAATAGTAGCATGAATAGTTCCTAGTAAAACAGTCTATCCATAAGTCTAGCTAGTTTACTGAGCTAATGAGCTTGACCCAGTTTCTCCAGTAGCTTACCTTGATGAACTAGACCGATACGATGAACTAGATCGAGACCCAGTAGCCCTTTCTGTTGGTTATGCAGTCGAAGCAGTTGGTCCATACCCATACACAGATGCAGATCCATACCCATACCTAGCATTAGTATACCTAGATACATACCCATAGCCCGCATACCTTCTAGCTTCTCCACCACCACCACTAGCTGGTGATTCTGTCGTTGATGCAGCAGTTAATGCAGTAGTTGGTTCAGTCAAGTTTGTTGATCTAGCTTATCCAAATGAGGTGGGTCTACATTCAGGAAGGTAAAGGGAGGGCTAAGGTCCGATAAGGCGTGTGTACATTGAAGGGAGGCTAAGTCTGATAAGGCATGTGTAATATTAAGGAAGGAAAAAGCGAGGGCTAAGTCCGATAAGGCGTGTTATATTGAAGTGAGGCTAAGGTATGATAAGTAGGTTGGTCTATTGAAGTGAGGCTAAGTACAAGAAGTAAGGGGTCTTAACCTCAGGAATGAGGAGAGGTATTAACTCCGATAAGTAAATCCTTGCTTGGAGGTCAGAAGTGTGCTTCAAATGCGCTTACACACCATTTTCCACCCTTCGAAGGGTTGGACCACATCGGGCATATGAACTGTAATTTGTTGTTAGCAAAACCCACCCTTTCCATGTGCCTTTGTCCTGATGATTTTTCTTTCAGACAGATTTTGGGTGTCGGGGAGACCCGAAATAACCCCAACTTGATAATCAAAACTGCGTTCCATCGTTTTTTTCTTCAGATAGATTATTCCTGCCTGCCTAGCTATGTCCCAACCTGTGAAGCTTGTTTCATCCGGTATCTGTCCATAAATCAATCCATCCAGTCACTCTCGCTGCTGCCTCGGGTGTGGCGGTGGGTGGCTTCGCATGCTATACCAAGCAGGTGCGGGTCATTGCGGGTGCAGGTGCCTGGTCCAGTCCTTTTCCAAGCCCAAGAAATAAAATCCATCAAGTAGAAAGGAGAACCGTGTTGGGTTGGGGTGGGAATGGGTGGTTGGTATCTCCTTTCCTTATCCTAGTGCTTCCCAAGGAATGAATGAATCTATGGTTCATATTGTTTATGGTTCATATGGTCTATGGTTACTAAGACGAGCCCAATAAATCTAATTAGTGAAAGTTTGACAGGTGTCGACTAAACTCATACCTATGTCTAACGACAGTAGCATGCATGAAAGGGAATATGGAAGGGAGTTTGGCTACTTATTGCTTTACCCACCCCACTAGCTATCTGATTGAGGGGGTGGGTAGGTAGTTCCTATCGTGTAGCGAGGTGGACGCCTAAATTTATCACCTTAGTATAAAGAAATAAATGGATGGTAAGTGGCATGCAAGAGCATCACCAACTAGATCAACGCCTAGCCTACCTAATTCTAGTCGACGATCACCAACTAGATAAAGCCTACCCTTCTAATTGAAGAACTAGAACAAAAGGAATCACTTTATAACTGATTGATTAAGAATGTTCTAATCCCAACCATACACGCGCTGGGCCGGCAGAAGGGCCAGGAAGGAGCTGGGATTTTCACCGGAGTGATGAAGTGAAGGAACAAAACCTGAAGACTGTACGAACGCTACGCTCAACCCAGCTCGTGCGCTACATAGATGTTGTAATAAATTAGTGACTGCTAGGCAAGCATCCCTATCGGTTGGGCAGGAGTGAGTGACAACGAAGCCTTCTTATACGACTACATGAATGCGGAGGCATACAACCCTCTTGACCGAGCAACTATCTCAAAATTGATTGTCCATTATTGCGTTTCAGAGTAATAAGACTTGCGTTCTGGATAGGTCGAGGGAGAGGAAGTCACCTTGCTCGACCTTCCACCTTCTTTCAAACAACCTCAAGTTGAGCAGTGTTTTTACTTACGTCATAAGACTCGACCTCTCTTTTAGAGATAGCATGAGGACTCGATGACCTATCGAAATGAAACATTTGAACGACAGGTCAAAAAAGGATAGAGAGTGCACTCGACCAATAATCGTACAGTACATGAGAAAGACAGACAACTGAAGATCCTTTTTATCAAATTAGAAAGAATATCAAGCCCAACTAATGACTCGCTTATATACGTCATATGATATGTGTTATTATAGGCACTGCTTACTATTTCAAACCGGGAAAGTTGTAGCTATGTAATATGGGCACTCACCCCCAACAAACCTTCTAATATGGAGAGCGCTCTGGAATGGACACTCACTCGGGCAATTTTGGATAGTAGACTAACCAGCTCCTGACTAAATCTATCCATCTTGACAGCTAGCGGGTCTACCTCCAACAACCGGTCGAGGAGGAAGAGGTTGGGGAAGTGGGACCACCGAATAGAAGGGAAGAAGCATCGGGCATAGCAAGCGGGAACCGAAACAAATCGATCGGGAAGGCCCAAAATATAGAAACAACATGAAGTAATCCACACTATGAATGACTGGATCATCGGGGGTGAGGTGCCGCCTGCCCTGTCACCAACGACAACCAGATTGGGTGAATCTAATGTGAATTGGAAATTCAGTGATTAGCAGCTAGCGCCTCTTCATTCTTCTGTTAGCAATGTTGCATCTCGGCTCTGTGCCGAGGAGAACCAGTTTGAATCGAACCGGGAACAATGAAAAACTCAACCGGAACGAACCAAACAGCTTTGTCATCTTTATTTGATGCTTTTCACTTAAAAGCTGCACCTTGAAATGAAAATCCTGGAATATTATTCTAGTAATAAACCAACTGCAGATCCGAATTTGACCTGAGGAATTATAGAATAACACTCTTACTCACCTCCGATCACTCAAGAATCCCACCCGAGCCTATTCCTGGGCCTATCTATCTATTCATTTCGAAAAGGCTTCATTTCGATGAAATCCTTAAACTCGTATTTCTGCACCTAGAAGCCTGGACCTGGAGAAGTGGACTAAAATGAATGGTGAACAAAGAGAATAACTAGTAGTATAGTAGGAATTGGTCTCTTCATTTATCAAAGTCTTGTCATGAGAAAAGAAGAATGGCGATCCATGGATTCTGCTGGTTCCCTGGTGCGGTACGGGTGCGAGTTTCTATGGTTCGTGCCAAGGAACTTAGTCTAGCAGAATCGAGACCGATATAGCATATATAATACTGCTATGATCAAATGAAATGGTTTCTAAGATTCGGCGCCATAGTCCGAGAGAGATCCCTTAGAAGGCATAGCTCATTCATTTAGGGCCCACTAAAGAGAAAGGTGCCATTTAGGAACGAGGCTTAGGTAGACCAGGCAGAACGAATAGCATTTTGATGGCTGGTCAGTGTGCTTATGATGATCCTAGTGATCTCGGGGCCCAACAGAGCTTGAGTTCTTTCGTATCTGCAGATTCCTAAATGACCCGGAAACAGGAGCAAGCTCAATAGCTGAAGACATCGAACGAATAAGAAATTTGGTTATGTTTTCTCCGCTATTTCTTATCGGTGATCACATCTGCTATCAAGGTCAGCTATCACGTGTTTCAATGAAGTTTTTCTAGTTTCACTTTTCATTTTGTCATTTGCCCATTTTATTTCTATGGTCATGCGCCCTTAAGTATTGGATACAGAACTAAAGTTGATCACAGCGACCTAACTATTATTCACAGAAGGATATGACTGAATGGATGACGGGTAAGGATCAAATCAATTGGATTTTTGGGAATCGAAAATAGGAGAGGAAGAGTTTAGGAAAACAACATTGATGGGGTAGAGTGATTGAGGACCTGGAGCTACAAGTTTGACCTCTGGGCCTAGGACCCGACTTGTTGGAGCATTTTTGTGAATAGTTCTTCCGTGCAAGAGAAAGGATTGGATTGGAAACAACTCTGACTTGCAATAAAGGAAACATTGCTAATGGAATACGAGCCTGGAACCTATATTGATAACTTTGAATGTGGATAGAAAAACTTTGAATATGGAGTAACTCAAACGAACATAATAATTGTTCATTCGGGTCACTGAACCCATTCGAATTGACATCATTTTGATTAGTCACAAGAGGGCTGATAGAAAGAAAAAACGCAGAAGGTGGTCAAGGGAAAATAAAAAGTACTCAACCATTATTCTATTAAAGCCCCAACAAGAACAGAATTCGATTCGAACGGAGATGGAAAGAGAGAGAACAAAAGGGGAAAAGCCGTGATTCTTTCTTATTTTTGTGTCAGGGATGAAGAATATACAGACGTAAGTAAGATTTCACTTTCATTCATTGGGAGCATAAACTCCTTTCTGTCATCCGACCTTCATCAATTGGTTCCTTCCTTTCGTTCTGCCTAGTGTTTTTGTCCCCACTCGCCTGAGCTAGCTAAAATTAGGTGAGGTAGAGTAGCCCGCCTAACCTGCAATGGAGAATATATGGGTGGAATACTAATAGGAGGGGCCAGATCAAACATCTTCAACTGTAGGGGTTGAAATTGAGAGTTTGATCCTCCTTCCGCTGCTGCTAATGCCGGTTTTGCTGCTCCTGCTGTTCATTCCGAATTAAACCCACCTGGGTTGGGATGGGCACAAGTATAAGACAAGGGGTGCCCGGGACTAGAAAATAAGCTCCTTTAGCAACGCGATCCCGAGCCCTACCTTTCAATCAACTGACCGGTCGAGGTCAAGCATAATTGTCACTAGAGTGTCGAAAAATCAGGTTGATTAGCCGGGTTATGGGAGGGATTAGCAACATTGATCTTTCTCACTATGGAGGCGATTTTGGATGGTCAGGCATACCATGATACCGGTCAATGCCAATAAAATTGTCCTGCTTTTGCTTCCATTCTCTTTCCGCTCTGATGCTACTAGCTGGGAACCAGGGATCAAACACATCCTACTAGGAAAAAGCAAACCATAGGAAGAGGCGAGGCAAGATAGGGTTTAAGAATTAGTTGGAACATTTTGTTTATTGAGAACCCCCTACAAAGCATAGGAGGTTTAAAAGAAGGATCTCGGACCCGGAGTGAAAACTCGCTTACTGGAGAAGGTTCAAATTGAAGCCGAATGGCCAAATTCATCCTATTTCCAAATCCAGGGCATCAGACAAAACGCCCACACGCTAGATGAAATGGGGCTAGACATAGATAGGTGCAGGAATAGATAGATTGCTGAATAGCTCCAAAATAATAGATCGCCGCTTTGTTAAGCCCCGATGGGTTGGGCATGAAACTACTCCCCATCCTACTTTCTCTTTTCTCGCTAATAGGAATAAATCAAAAGAAGGGGTGCCTACCCACCTGGTTCTCCACCAACCTCTGTTGCTCTTGCTCATGCTTCTACCTAGAACACCGAGGAGATCCCAGGCTCCCTAGAGAAGGAATGGCATTAAAAGTATCACCGGTCAGAAGTCGTCAAAATTCTATTTGCGTCTCGTGGGATGCAACCTTCCCGAAAGAAGTCGTTGTAAAACCATATCATCTAGCCTAGACCTTGAGCAGCGAACCCTAGCTATCCTCCCTTCCTGCCCTTACCTCAAATGTATCCCCGGTTTCATTATTGGTCTTGTCATCACGATATCTGCCACCTCGGCTTAATCCTTTCCGCTAGGTGTGAATGCAACTTGTTTTTCAATGCCCACGGGAAGCAGTCTTGAACAATTATTAATTAGTGAAGTCAATCTGTTTGTTACATATTACATGAAAGGCAGGTTCAAATCTTTGATCAATATATGTAAGCCAGCCTGGGTTCTTAGCCCTCCACATCGGCTAATTACTCGAGTGGACTGAATTATGTACGTCATTCTGCCTCTCTCCTCTGGCTCCCAGAAGAAAGAGTTTGGAATGTAATGGCTTGGCCCTAGAAGGAAAGAAAGCTCACCTCGATAACTTGGTCTAGCTTTCCCAGCGACCCTTACCTCAGGCTTCTAACTCTCCAATTCCTTTTCAACATTCGTTAGAGCAAGCAATCCTTAGACTTTTTACTGACGTTCTCTCATGTCTGGCGGTCACCCTCCTACTAAAACAACAAGTGAGAAAAGGGATTTCCACCAACCAGAAGATAAATTTTATTTCAAAATATCGTCCAAAATAAAGGTTGAAGAACTGAGTTGTTGTCCTTCATACAGGTTTATCAAGACATACGATTTTCTCAAGACAAGATATGGAGGGTTGACTCATTAATGTAAACTAAGTTCTTTACCACCTAATTTACCAATCCCTAGGTCTACTTGTATCTATGGAGGGATATTACCCCTCGCTCGGTAGATACGGGCTATAGCTAGCTGCCGGTAGAATGGGCTATAGCTAGCTGCTTAGGGGAAAGAGGTCTAAGTGCGTATCACTGTCTAGGTACGTATCTAGGTGTGTGTCAGTGGGTGCATATCACTATTTGTCTAGGTGTGTATCACTGTCTAGGTGCGTATCACTGGGTGCATATCACTATCTGTCTGGGTGCATATCACTGTCTAGGTGCGTATCACTGGGTGCATATCACTGTCTAGGTGCGTATCACTGGGTGCATATCACTATATGTCTGGGTGCGTATCACTGTCTAGGTGCGTATCACTGCCTAGGTACATATCACTATCTGGGTGCGTATCACTATCTGTCGGAAGGCCAGTCTATATCTCTCTCCTCTCTCTAGCCAGTCTCTCTCTCCTCTCTAGGAAGGCCGGTCTCTCACTGTCTAGGTACGTATCTATGTGTGTATCACTATTTCCATATCCAATCTCCCATTAATGGACAGATATGCATATTCGTACGCCTTAGGAAAATAGATAGAAACCCGTAGGACTTACTCTATCACAATCTTGTCTTTCCTTGTCCCTCCTCCCTTCCTACTGACTGACTGACTGGCTTTCTCTTACTTACTTAGCTTTAAATATGTTGCGCCTCATATTTCTCTTCCCCTCAAAGGCTTTAAATACGTTACGCCTAGTTTGAAATATGCTACGCCTTGAATAGGAAAAACCCGAGGGGAAGGGGGCGGGGCCCCTTGCTCCGCTCGCCCACGCTGCTCGTTCATTATAGTATAGATGGTTTTACTTACATATATGTATGAATTAAAATGAATGAGAGATAGAAGCAATAGCTCCGTGGAGCTTTCTCTGCGGTCCTGTTTGTTGCAAGGCCCAGCTAATAACTACAGAGTTTACCACCATCTGAAATGCACGAAACTTCGATTGCTGGGAGCCAGTTCATGAGGATCATCCCTTATCTTACGTGCAATTCCCCTCTTTCGGTAAGCATCTTGTATCTCAGCAAATAAACATTTCTCTGAGCTCATCCTGTTGCTTATATGTCATTTGAAAGCTGCTCCAAGGATCCAACGAATAGCTAAGGTTTGTTGACGATCCCTGGCTACAATCTCAGGTACATTATGAGTGGTACCTGCTACTCGTACTTTCCCCACTTCGCATATGGGCTTTATATTCCCTACGGCGTTAACCAGAAGTTTGGTTACATCGCGTTCAGATCGAGCTGGGCAGTGGAGAGTTTGATAAGCAATAGCATGAGCTCTCGTTCTTTCACCATTGATCGTGAAAAAGTTGATTGACTTATCGATCAATCGTTTCTGTTCACCATCCAACCCCCCGGTATAGCTCAAAATTTCCGAGAAATTGTATGTGCCCGACCTACGCCCCCCCCTAGGTTTTGATGGCAAAGGCCCTCCCCCTTCTCCGGAATTGAAATTATGCAATTGTTTTTGTCCATCCTTCTTCGGCCAACTCCCTATCATGAATGCAACTGTTTATGCTCATCCTATCAATCTACATCATGCAATATGCGCACGATGCATAAGAGAGAAATGTTCCGTTCCCCCTACCTCTCGGTAACGCAAAAGGGTTTTTTATAAGGTTCTTCCTATTGGTTCGCAAGGTTATACCAGAATTGGTTACGATGATCAGCCAAGGAAATAAGTAAGTCGCCGATTGTAGTTGAATTTGTTACGGTTATCCCAGAATTTGTTCAACTACGATAGTACCCTTAACTATCTTTTTTATTCCCCTCTCCCTTTGGCTTTTCTCGAGCAACTACGTTCCTCAACCTCCAGAGTCGGTTTCGCGTGAAAACCCTCTCCCTTATGGTCAAGCGTGAAAACCCTCAACCTCCTACGTCGGTTTCGCGTTTCCACCCTCGCCCTCTCGATGGTCTTTAGAGTGGCTCGTATCCTCGCCCCTCTCCCTTATGGTCTTCACGTTTCCACCCTCACCCCTCTCCGCACGTCCTTGGGGATCGTGTTGCTGGTCATGAATTATATACGTAATTACGCTATTTTGAGAGATCGATTTTGTTCATTTCGACCAACTCTGAGCTGCTATTATATATGTAATTACGCTAAGGATGTTTTTCACAAAGCCCCTAATGGAGATAATTCTTCAAGGTGGAAGCGAGCCCCTAAGACGGAAAAGAAAGGGGTCGCAGAAGACAAGTCGCCAAGGATCCAGAAAATTAATTCGAGATTCAAATTGAGCATTGCAGGGGTGAAAAAGAAGTCTTAATATTATCCTTAAGACTCAGTATACACCCTTACTTCATACCTTGGCTTTGGCAATCGGCTTACTCCCGATCACGGAGTGAACCTAGTTTTCCCTTCCCAAGTGTGCGGCGCCTTGTGCTTTCAACTTTCATTTTCCTCCTTGGCATAGATTAAAGAAAACCGGGTAAATAAGGAATTGGTGAAGCTAGCTCCAAGGTGGGTTTGAGCAGGACCAAAGAAGGCACTTTTGTTCTCCCTACTATTATTATACTATTATTAATTGCAACCTCCTCTCTTCTCATAATTTTTCCCTTCTTAAAAGCCCTTTGAGGGACGAGCATGCTACCGTACCCTTTCCAAACTGGGAATGGGCCAGCCACTATGTTTGCTAGGGTACTGTGCATATGTTGGTTCCTACCCTTGTAGGCATGATAGGTCTGGCTGGATAAGGAGTAGTCTCGCTAACGCCCCCGGTTTTATTATCAGTCGCTAACGCTCCTTAAGGCTCGGAGTAAAGGGCCAAGCTATAGCTAACGCTCTTAAGCTAGTCGCTAATGCACGCTTAGAAGGGGAAGGCAAGTTAGAAGGAAATCTTACGACCTATGTTTGGCAGAGTTATTCTTTATATATTTTCCCCTATAAGTGCATATGAAAGGTTATCACTTCCTTCCATGGATTGGCCTAGCACTAGCATCGGGTAATGGTACCTTTCCTTACTAGCCATGGTGTTTAAGCCTTGCCTTACTAGTTTCTTGCATTCCATTTATTATTTCCACCTATATCTGGTTATCCCTTTATTCGAATCTTCAAACTTATGCCTCACAGGGCCCTCAAGCAAGCCCTGCTTAGGTTTTTAAGGTCCTGGAGTAGCTTTTACAGATATAAGGTAAGTAACTATTGATCCACCCACTTATCCCTTCCTGGCTTCCTGGCTTGCTTGCTTGAAGGGAGGGCGTGAATTGTATAATGCCATGAGGTTTTAGGATGCCTTTTATACAACGTAATAATATCATATATAATGAACATAAACCCTCGAACAAAGTAAAGTAAACGACCCAATAAGTTATAACCTTTCCTGTACTTACTCTCATTCCATCTATTCTGCCCTTCAGGGAGGGTTGGTTAGGGCAGCCATAAATCAAAGATTCTATGTATAAGGATAAAACGAGCATAGCTTGCCAGTGTCCCCCCCCCCCCTATCCATCCCTATGCTACACTCGGGTGGCTCCTCCCTCACCCATATGAATGATTTTTTTTTTCGTGTGAAAATCTTCTCCCTCCTACATCAGTTGAGTGACTTGTGACCTCACCCCTTCCTTTTTTGGGGCCCCATGGTTGGGTGGGAATAGATAAGAAAGGGAAAATATAGTGTTCGTCCCTCACTCTCAAATTTGAAGAACAAGGCAGGGGTACTTCGTTCCAGGCTTTGAATCAGCTGAAGTGTGCATGAAAGAAGCTTTGAAAGGTCAGTCTTCTTCTTCACGGTTTGGGTACTTCGTCCCATCTACGTCACTATAGGCCTTGTATCACTGCTTCGAACCTAAAGTCGCTTTGGAATCCCCTGGAATAAAGAAAGCGTTATTTATGGATCTGGATATCGAAGTATCCATCCCAAGGCTGCTAAAGCTGCTTCAAGGTAGGTATTTCATTGCTTGCTGGCTTGCTTTGACGCTAGAGGACCGGGACGGATGCTCGTGCTAGGTTTACCGGGCCATTCGAACTCATCGCCAAACATACTGGGCATTTAATAGCGAAGAGCTAGCACATAGGGAACACGCTTCGATCGATCAACTTCAACATTCTTATTATGCACTTCGGGAGATCCAAGTAGATACTGCCCCATCTTTGGGGTGGGGTTATCCGGAGAACGATTGATTTATTTACGGCCTACATAGTTGGGAGATCAAGTCGGGACTGCCCCATCTTTCACATTTCAAGTCAGGATGACAGATGAGGTCTGAAGGAGATCAAGTCGAGACGGATAGAAAGAAACCCGGTAGGGTGGTAGATGTGTGGATCCAAGTGACCAAGAGACAAGGATGCTGGTGCTATTCAATCGTAGAATTAGACCTTATATTTATTATATGTCAATACTGTGACAAAGCACAGGAACACTTTAGTTATCAGTTCCACTATAGGTAATTTCATATATAATGAAAATAACCAAACCTATACCTTTCGGTGGGGTTGTAACTTAAACTCCCCTGACAGGTAGTAACACTGAGACCCTGGTAGGGTCCTCGTACATTGGTTCAATAATATAATCTATAAATAACTAAACCTATACCCTGCGGGTACCTTAGGATCGGAACTTACACTTCCCTTTCATATCAAAACCTCACCCTTTCTCTTCGACCCTATCTTTCTAACCTCTCCACGCCACGACTTACCGTGCACCACCCTAGTACTTCAAATGCTAGGATTGTGGGAAGGAGTGTTGATAGTAAAGAAAGCGACTAAGAATCATAATAAATTAATCTAGGGCATAATCAACGTATTCTAAAGAATATAAAGAAGGAGGAGCAAAGCGAAGATTCCCATCCAAATGAGGCACCAGGTTAGGGGCTGCTGGCACCAACCAATTTGGGAATTGTACTTTTATTAGTAAGAAGCCTATTTCTTTTTTAGTAAGGAAAAGACGGAATGGAATTGGTGGAATAGTCATGCCCTTCGTACTAAGCCAACCAAGTACTACGGGATACAAATAAATATACCCACGGCTAGTGTATCGTAAGGCTTTCACTCTTTTTACTCTATGGAACGACGACACTGTACGGACGGAAGTCCGGCTTTCATGTATTGGAACGGTAGGATGCTATGTAACTGATTGCTTAAGGATTGTTTTTTTGTTTTTTTTTTATTTTGATAAAAAAACATTTAATGAAGTTTCTATACCATAGCCAGGGCAGAATACTAAACATTATAACATAAACATGCCGAACCTATAAACTCAACCTCCAGAACTCCAACTCAACCGGACTACAGGAAACATGGAAAGCCCGAGATGGGAAACACTACACTTGATTTTTCTCTTTTATACTTCATACAGGAATAATACCCATAGCTCATATTGTTGGAGGTGGCCCAGGCTACGGCAACGGAGACAACTACGCGGCTACAATGGCTACAACGGCAGATACAACGAACGGATAGTGTTGTCAGGTGCACCCAGAAAGAAAAGAAGGGTTCTTATATGCTTGTTTCTTAAGCTGCTGGCCATATATGTCCCAGAGGTTCTGTATGCGAAGGTGGACCGAGAAGGTGGATCTAGAAAGAGGCCTGGAATCGTGGCCTGGAAAGCATATCCGTGGGAAGTCATTCGTTACTTCCAGCATGAGGCCGTGGGATGATCTTTACTTCGATTTGTTGTGATGGGGATAGGCATTGGCAATAGCAGCAATGGCAACAGTGATAGCGATGAACAATTCACGATAGCAATGGCGTTGAATATCCCTTTCTGTTCACTTGCCCAATTAGCATTACGTTCTCGACTGCCTTCCGTTTATCCGACTACACCAGCAAAACAAACAGGACATATGCTTCTCGACCCTTGCCCCTCTCACACCATTTAGTGAGCGGCTCGTTCCTTGCTCCTCACTTTTGTTTGGACTTATGCACGTATCATATGTGAAGTAGAGATGCAATAATATATTGATGTTGTTCAGAACCAGCAGAGTTGGGATAAAAGGCTTTCACTCTCAGAACCACACCAAATTATTAGAACTAAGGAAGGAGGACTTATTCTCTCACTTTAGACACTTGCATTGGGTGAACCGCCTCCATAAGCAGCTAGCGGCATCAACACAACCGGAAGGCTAATGGACAAGGTTAACTTCTCCATGCGAAGATATATAAATGGATTTATCTGGTTCTGCCAATACGGCAAGAGAAAGAAAGGATAGACATTCTCACTTGCACTGCCGAGGGAAAAGAAGTAGTATAACCTCGAACCCTATCGTCGGATTTTGAACCTCATACGTAGTGCCATGGTTGTGGTGGCGCCATATCGGCCGTAACGCTCCATCCTCATCTGGGATCTTGCGGTAGCCCTTAAACCTGGAGAAGGCAGCTGTATGTGTGCCCAACGTATTTGCTACTACTCATGCTGGAAGTTGTTATTACCTATGGGGATTGTTGGATATTCCACGGACTCATGCAACCGCTACCCCACAAACTAAGGAATGGAGAAGAAAGTAGTACTTAGAGCTAGTTAATATGGGCT